>CAIGQQ010016575.1:341-10493 GCA_903798035.1 Danio albolineatus | reverse complement strand
CAGAGGATATTTAAATTTATTTATATTTATTACACCCATGACCACAGACAGACCTGTATCTTTTGTCATTTTTAGTAGCGAATTGTTATGATGGTACTTTTAAAACGTCTCTGTTGTTGTTGCTGTTATTGTTGTCTATCATTAAAACAGCTTGTAACTTATAAAATTAAGTTAGAACATGATTAACTTAGTTTAATGAGTTACAATGACCTAAAAACATATGCTGTCAGGACTAATTGATTATATAATTTTCACAGTGCAAATCCTTTACTTTTATGTAAAAAGACATAATCCTTGTCTAAATCACGTTCCCTCTCTCTCATGCACAGAAAAACTAGAAACCTCTCCAGACTGCATATACGTCACTTCTGGGTCAAGAATCAAGTCTAAGACCTCCACTGGTTCGATGGCCAGATCCGACTCAGTGGAGTGCTATGCAAGGAATAAGAAAAAAAACCTGCTCATTGCAGCTGGCCACAAAAATAGTGTCTTTTGTGACTGAGTGAGTTAAGATACATAATTTGAAATACATATTTGACTTGTTACCATTTAAATAATAATGTGTCAAACAGATTCCAAAAATTAATCTTTCCTATTTGAATCGAGTCTGAGTTTGTAAAAATTAACAGAAACTTTGCAAAGATTAAATCTAAAGTAAATTTAAGTTCATATCAAAATGGCAATACAATAACTATTAAAATGTACGTTTTTTCTCACTTTTCCAGGAACATGGAACCCCATGGTCATCGCTAGGGATTGTGCCACTTTCAGCTGATGCACACCAAGTGAACTCGCCGTCCACTGGCTGATGGGAAGTCAAGACACAACCTACGAGAAAAATTCTCATTTCGTTGAGAAAAAAAAGTTGTTTAATCATTTGTCGTCCAATAAATGATGAACATGCCAATGTGTTTGTGCTCATTTGAACAGAAAACATCTTTGACAATTAATGCAATAATTAAAAATAAAAAATAAATAAATAAATAAATAATAAAATCACACCTGATGCAGTCTTCAGGAAAAAATATAATCTCCAAAAGTGAATAAGCTTGTAATGGAGAAGCTAGATTTCAAAACGAATTTAATTTGTACACTCTCATAATAAGAGAGTTTTGCAGTTACACTCTCAGAAAAAAATGGTACAATGTTGTACCACAGAAGGTACAAACCCTTGTCACTGGGGCAGTTCCTTTTTATGGGACAGAATTATACCTTAAGAAAAGAAACAAATTTTAAGCTCATGATTTGTACCATGGGAAACCAAAATGTACCTTTGTTTTTAAAAACCTGCAGATACAATATTGTATACTTTGTGAAAGGCACCACCACAGTGACAGGACACTTTGTACCTTAACAGTGTCAAAACTGCTTACCAAACATTTATTAAAATGCCTTAAATGTTTAGTTCACAATACCTATAGTTTTATGTTTTACCAGTTGTTTTGTATTATTGTATTATAGAACAAAAAATGTATGTTTATAAGTATCTTTAAACATATACTTTTAAATGATGATTCTTGCTTTAATATGGAAATTATTCATAAAAATCACTTTGCCTTTCCAGTCATATTTATTTTCATAGATGCTCTAATAAAGAAGGAGTTGTTCAACACTTTTGTACCTTTTATATGAGAACAATTGTGTACCTTCATTTCAGTTATGCCATAAAAGGCACAGAACAGTCTCATAAGAGGTCTTTTCAGTACCATATAAGGTACAATTTTTACAAAAGGTACAAAACTGTTCCTCAAGGATCATTATTTGTACCATCGTGTACCTTTTTTCTGAGAGTGTACATAAATAACCTTTTAGTGATAATACAGTATTTCTTAAAAAGTACCATTAGTGCGACAAAGAATTCCAATAATATAAAGAACCTTTATCCACCGTGTAGAAACTTCTGTGGAAAATTCATAGGTACAGTATATGCTACGTACAATTACTACTTATAAATTTACAGTGTTTAAAACTTAACTTTGAAGTGTAATCATCCCTTAAGTTGAATTTAAAATGAATTTATTTTTAATTAAAAACTAATTTACATGTTGATTATTTACATCAACTGTATGCTGCACATTTATATTCCTCATTTTATATACCCACATATAAACCTATGATATTAACCATGATGACAATCCAGCAGATGGTGACAAAGACTTCATTTATAAGACATTTTGTGGTGTTTCTGCTGACTGTCCACAGAACGGAGACAAACGCACACTGAATAAAATTAGATGAAATATTAAATCATAGAGTTATATCAGGATACGAGAGGATATGGGAATTTTCAGACAGAGTTTTTGTCTTGGTTTTAGTCCAAATGTCTAAAAGTTCTTAAATCAGGAAGCATTTTCAAATACATTTCGTAAATACATTCGAAAACGCTTTATTTCTTAACTTCTTTATTTCTTAAAAGATTCATTTACTGGTCACTTTACAATAAGGCTTCATTAGTTAATGTATTTATTAAGATGAGCTAAGAATGAACAACACTCTTTAATCATCGTTCAGCATTTGCTGATGCTTTATTAACATCCAAATCCACGCTTGTTAACATTAGTTATTATACTGAGTTATATAAACTAACAATGGACAACTGTATTTTCGTTAATTAGCATTAACAATTATGAATAAATACTGTAGTAAATGTATTGTTCGTTGTTTGTTCATGTCAGTTAATAAATGAACGAGCATTAGAGAATATAACCTTTTTGGGTCACACTTTATTTTGATGGTCCGTTTGTTGAATTTAAGTTACATGTCAACTAATTCTCATTAGATTATAAGTAGAATGTTATGGGTTGGGGTTAGGGGTAGGGTTAGTGTAAGTTAACATGTACTTGAAAAGTTTCTTATAGTCAGTTAAATGTGTGTTGAATGTCAGTATCAACAGATATTAAGCAGACAGTCTACTAATACTCAAATGGACCATCAAAATAAAGTGTTCCCCCTTATTGTGATGTGTTACCACTGGCAGAATATTTAGGTTGTCTTAATGAAACCTATTACTTAGGTTTGACTTATCTTCTGTAAAAAGAAAATAAATGTTTTACTTGCCTAGAAAATGCTTCTTGATTTAGAATTTTTAAGATATTTGGACTTGAAACAAAACAAAACTTCTAAGAAAGTATTTAATTGCAGCGTGAAAGTTAAAACCTAAATGTTTTCTACAACATGGAGATGAACTGATGGAATTCGAAAAATAATTTCACGTCATTATGAACCCTTTCTGTTTGTTCCAGAATCAATATTCCAGTCTGGCCTGGCTTATATTTAACAAAACTATGTTTACAACTCGTTACCTACATGCTGTTTAAAGACATACATGTCAGACCAAACAGTATAAACAACTTTATGCGCAATAAAAGTCATACAAATATATTTATGGGTGGACTAGCATTAACTGATTCATAAAATCTGATGTGTTGTCACTCATTCAAGTATCAAGGTGTGAGAGTCACTGCTGCCACAGATGTAAGTGGATATGAGAATCTTGAAGGCCTTCTGAAAGCGAGGATAGAAGAAACCGTAGATCAACGGGTTACAGGTGGAGTTAAAATATCCGAACCAAACCAAAGCATCAAATACATGAACAGGAGTCGAGAAGTTGAGGAAAGGATCAACAGCGGTGGCGGTAAAAAAAGGCAGCCAGCAGAGATAGAAAACCCCCATGACAATGGCCAGAGTTTTAGCTGCTTTTCCTTCCCTCTGAGCAGAGCTTTGGCTCTTCAACCCTCCAGTCACTCGTTCTGACATAACCCTAGCATGTTTTCTAGCAACATGGAAGATTTTCATATACAGAGAGCTCATGATTGTACCGGGAAGAAAAAATGTGAGAAGTGAACATATAAGACCCCATTGCTTGTTAAAAAACAGAACACAACTTCCCACACAGTAAACCTGCATGATAAAAGTCTCCAAACCAATTCTGTTCACCCCTGAAAACACCACAGAAAAGCTGTACGCGAATGAAAACAGCCATGTGAAAACAGTAAATACAATCACAGTGTTGTTTGTGACCCTCATTCTGTATCTCAGAGGGTCACAAATGGCCCAGTACCTGTCCACAGATACTAAACTGAGATGTATTAAAGAAGAGATGCTGAAAGTCATGTCCAGACTAGAATGAACTTTACACACAACATCTCCCAGATACCAGCAGCCTTCAACAGATCGCACCATGCTGTACGGCATGACCAAAGAGCCCAGCAGACAATCACTGGCAGCAAGAGAGCGAACGATCAGATGAGTTGGAGACTGAAGCTGTTTGAAGTGAGAGATGGAGATGATGATCAGCAAGTTCCCCAAAACCGTGGTGAGGATCATCAGCACCATGAAAGTGTACATCGTCACTGTGAGCGCAGGGAGACGCTGAGTTCTGGGACACGAGTCCGGCAGGAGTGGATAACAGAGAAGCACATTCTCAGAGTAAACATCAGTGTCATTTGACGTCATTATTAACTGATATGCACGATCGGAACACAATATTTCCTTTGCAAATGTAAAAAATAAACGCACACAGATGTTGCAGAAACTCTGAAGGGAATCAACAGCATTCAGATAGAGACCGAAATACAAAAAAATAATCATATATACAGTTCATGCATGTAACTACATACACAAAATCAGAAGCTCGGGTCAAGCTTTATATCAGGTTCCAAAACAGGTAACGCCCTTATTCATGAATATATTTGAATATGCTAAAAACGGGAAAGTAACTGCATTCTCAGAAATAAAGGTACAAGAGCTGTCACTGGGGAGATACCTTCACTGAAAGTAAACATTTGTCCCTAAATGGTCCATATTTATACCTCCATTCAAATAGGTAATGATTCGCACTCATCAGATAAATGCTTTCTTGTTGTTATTATTTTCACATTCTCTGGGTGACTATGACACAAACGTTTCGGCACAATGCCTTCCTCAGTGTGTAACACATTTCTCTCCCTCCACCCCTTTTATCTCACAGTCAATCACATTGAGTCATTAGACAATCACTTCACAATTAGACACACAATCTCATTTTCGTTTCATCATTTTATGATTAATATTCAAAACACTACTCCACAATGAAACATCATATTAATTATCAATTTACCAAAGGTACATCAATACAGTGTGAATCCGACAACCCATAACATTAAAAAATACATTTAACGGTCATTCAATGATTAGAGACAATCTTACCTTTACTTAAATACACATAACCAACCACATAGGAGATATTTACCCCTACCTTCAAAAAACATTATTTCACAGAGAGATATATTTACATCAATACAGTGAATTTCAGACAGTACACAACATTAAAAAATACATTTGTTATAGTGCCAACCATCTAGATGCCCGATGAATATCAATAGACTCCCCTTCACCTCGATAATCAGTCAACCATACAAAAAAAAATACAAAAAATACCCTTACCTTCAGAAAACATTATATTATAGGAAAATGACACCTAGTTTCATCGCTCACTTATTCATGTCAAATTAATTACCGTGTATTTTCGACAATTCAAAAACATTTAAAAAATCAATTTTCTTCTCATTATTTGTACCTCTACAACTTTAATATCCATGATTCCTAATATTAACACACTGTTAAATAAACACAGAAAGGTCTAACTCCTCATTCATGCCTGTTGGTGTAAGTGATTTTAATATATGGATCCAGAACGCTTCTCTTTGTAACAATCTTTTATTTAAATTACCTCCTCTATGTGATTCAAATACTTCTTCAATTCCTATGCATTCTAGTTGTTTAACATCATGTCCAGATTCTATAATATATTTATACCTCAAAATGATATAATAAGGTATAATTAGAATTTTTTTTAGGTACTAATACTGTATGAGTTAGGACTGCACGATATTGGAAAAATCTAACCTTGCGATTTATTTTTATTTCGTGATATATATTGCAATGTGAATAGAATTTCCACCTGAGGACTCAATATTTTTATTTGGAAATAATTTATAATGTTATATCGATTAAATCACTTTTATTGTCTCATCATCAGCAGCACGTGTGCTATGATTAGTGAAAAGCTTAAGCCGTCTTTCCACTGCACACGACATTTGTACACACATTTGTCGCACAGTATTTTCAGTGTTGTCGGGCACCATGGGGGAGACGCTGAATCTCGGTGTCTGAAATAAAGAATTCCAGCAGTGTCCGAAATAGGAGTGCAAGAGCCTTTATTCTCTGCGTGTTAACCATGGTTGAATGAATGAATGAATAAATGAATACTGAAACTCATAGGCTGCTAATAATTTCTATACTAATATTTTTATTACTCATTTATGAATAGAAATGTTTTTTTTTTTTATACAGATTTTTTCTGATTCAAAAAAATAACGAAAACCCCCTATTTCTCATCTCGCGTGCACGGACCTGCTTGGACAACACTGAAATACATCACTTCCGGTCGGCCGGTCGCATACGGTCTAGTCGCAGGAGTTCAAATATTTCAACGGATCCGCGGCTCAAATCGGATCCGAATTTCCCGCATACGGAGATGATCGGAACTCCACGCAGCTCCCGGACTACTCTCCATTGGAAACGAATGACTTCCGGTCTGTTGCATTTGTAAGCTGATGTTCACCCTATTCAGTTTTAGAAATGTCAATGTCTATTAATGTCAATCTGTAATTATGGAATTGAGAATTGGATCAAGAGTGAAAGCTTGTGCAAAGCCAGAGTTACTATACTTTCGTCCGCGAACCACCCCACCCACTCCCTTTCTTCACTTTGATCCGCAAAACGTCCACCCCCCTCCCTCACTCTTATCCTACATTTTCGCATCCTACAACACCTTGCTGAGCCAGATTGACCACACCCCTACACTCCCCACACCCCCCCACTATAAATTTTTATCCACGATACCACCTAAAAGTTGTCATAGTTGTACCCGCCACTGCACATACAACTAAATGCACTACAGAATGTTACGGTTTCAAACTGCATGTATTCTATTAGTGCTGCGTGAGGTTGGTTTGTGGCCCCAACTGCTGAGCACATGTAGCTTGTTAGCCAGATTTCATAAGAGCATAATGAGCATTAACAGCTAGATTTCTGCTCTTTAGGTTACACAGATGTTGCTCTGCATGTAAATGCACCAACCTGCTTTTGTCTGCTTATTATATGTGCATATATTAATGAGTTCAAATCAATCTTGACTGACTCAAAACTTGAATCGAAACTTGATCATTTTCATTTTAAAGTTCATCAATGTGTATATTTTACATGGACCTATTCATTTTATTCTCTGCGTATACGAGCGGGCGCATCCATTTGAATCTTTTTGGCTCGAGACTTCTGGTCTCATTCACTTCTATTCATTTTTAGACGTTAAAAACAGCTCCTTTTTACGGTGGCCTAGAGAAAGCAAAACGCGCTGCAATTTAAGAAAGCACATGCAATAACAAAAAACACCAGCAAATTAAGAAACGATCTTCATCAATTTGACAGCACACCTGTTACAAATTCTCACAACACAGACATCGGAAGAAACGCGCAGCATATTGGTCAAAACACAAACAACGTAAGAAATGCGCAGCAAATTGGTCAAAACACTTGCAAACAGCCACATAACACAACGGAAATGTTTCAAGAGGACCCAAAAACATGACGGACCCAGCTGAGATACGGATGTGCCGTGACTGTTGTTCAGTGAAGTGATTGGTGGTCTTTGAAAGGTGAGTTGTTTTTCATTTATTTTAATATCCTGATTACACGATTCCGTTGTCTTTTGTAAATTACCAGCCTAATTAATGATCAACTGAAACGTTGCGTTATTAAATAAATTAGATACATCCGTATCTCAATTGCAGCGTGTTAAGCTCTCTCGGCCACCGTACCTTTTGCTGTTTGATGTTCCAAACTGACATTTTCTTATTATATGATCCTGCTTTGTCTGTATAATCAAGCAAATGCTTGTTTGTAGAGTGAGTAGTTTGACCATTTTCTGCCGTTTATTATTCCTAGTCATTTCTCCCATAGGCAGCTAAATCAGAAGTTCAAAAACAGGGGTGCCCAAACTTTTTCGTATGAAGAGCCAAAAACCAAATATCATTGAGAGCCATAGGCCGAAGAATAATATACCAAGTTATATTACATTAAAGTTTCCATGGGTAATTTTCTAATTTATTTAATAATATTTCAAAATAAACATAAAACGTGTCATCTTGGATTGCTCACCAAAGTCTCTGCATTGTCGGAAGACAGTATGTACATTTAAACAAAACATGATTAAATTACACCATTTAATTGAGACATTTATTTCAGTTAGCTTTTAACAATAAAATAAGCAAAGGGTTACATTAAATTTGAAATGCCTATCTTGAAACAATCCCTATCATTCTTCCTTGCTTCTCAGATGGGATGGCGGGCCAAATCAAAGGTTACCATGGGCCAACTTTGGCCCGCAGGCCCTAGTTTGGGCATCACTGTTCTAAAACAAATCGCAAAAACGAGCACACTCCCGAATTGAAGAATAAGGTCAATACTTCTGCAGAACTCCACTCAAAGAAATAATGGTGATCTTGTTTTAAAATGGCCTTTATATGACTGTGGATTGGAAAGCAATATGTTTTTTGTTTTAGGGAAAAAAGTAAAGATATGTAATGAAAATGACACCAACAATAATAGGAATTGTTAAAATATGTGGTTTATATTAATTTTTAAAACAAAGTCTGACGTCATGGTACGGCATACCAACTAAATATACAGTCTGAACACTTGTGTGAAATGACTAAAACTCATATTCAGATATGAAACTCTGAATTGATCATTTGCAGCAATCAATCCCAACGTTAGATCTTTCTCGAATATCACTCAAATACTGCACACGCCTCAGTTATGATGCAATGTTTGTGTTTAGTGTACAACACTACTCAGGAGACTTATTATTTTTTCACACTTTTAATGACTGTGTGACTCTCAACAGGCTCACACTGTTGATTGTCATTCATCCAGGTTTATTATGCAACAGATCCCAGAGTGATTTACTGTCACAGCTCACATCAAACATGGACATAGACACATACATGACATACTATGACTAGTATTTAACTTATAAGACTTAAGTTTGACAAACATGTTTTAGAAGTTATACTTTAGATCCAGAGTGCCTAAACTTAGCCCTGGGGGGCTACTGTCGTGCAGATTTTAGCTCCAGCTCCCCTCAATACACCTGCTCGGATGTGTCTACAAAGCTAATACGAGCTTGATTAGCTGGCACAGTTGTGTCTGGGGTAGGAACCAAACCTAGCAGGACAGAGATTGGGCACCCCTGCCTTAGATATTTAGCGCACTGTTAAAAATATGTTAATCAACAGTTTCTGTGTTTTGTGATTCACAAGTGTTTTCCATTTATTTATAGTTGTGAATTGCAATATAGGATGTTGATCTCTGCTCTGTCAACTTTTAATGGTGAAAATTGAACTCTACAGTTTAACAAAGTGGCTTTTATTGACAGTTTAGTAGTTTAAAATAATATAATGTATAAAAAATAATATAGAGAGAAATAAATCAATAACAAAAAAGGTACTGGCAGTTTATTGAAAGGTTTTTGTACCATAATATACAACACCAATTAAGAAAATATATCACTTTAATGTTAATAAAAGTCAATTTTTCAAACTTTTCAAGGTTAAAAGTTGCTCAAAGAAAGATCAATGTCCCATACGGCAAATGATAAGCATAAATTAATGGTAAAAAATATAAAATAAAAACATGAATCGCAAAACACAGAAAACTGCTAATTTACGGATATTTTTTTTTACCGTGTAGTAACAAAAAAAAGGGGAGGGGTGGAGGAAATACTTGCAGAAATTGTATTTATATCCAGAAAACACTTATATTTTATATCTATTCCATTTGTCATTGACTTATATATGTTTGGAGGCCTCTTCAACAAGCTTATGATGGATTGCAATAAATATTCAAAAAGGGTAAAACATTTTACATGACTTTTTTTTTTTTTACAATTAAACATTTTATTATAATTAAACATAAATGAATCAGCAATAGTGATATAATTTGATATTCATTCAAATGTCAAGGTGTGTGAGTCACTGCTGCCACAGATGTAAGTGGATATGAGAATCTTGAAGGCCTTCTGAAAGCGAGGATAGAAGAAACCGTAGATCA
>CAIGQQ010016551.1:0-10031 GCA_903798035.1 Danio albolineatus | reverse complement strand
AGGGGGACTTTAAAGGTATTTGGGAGCAAAATAACCATCTCACCCTTATCTTTCCCTGAACAAAACTGGTGATGTCTTCACCAGAGTCGAACACAGAGAGAGTTCTGACGATGTGCTGCTGCAGCCAGTCCCAGTGCTGCGAGATCTCCTCTAAAGATGCTCCTACACAAATACACACATGCATCATGTCAAGATGTGAAGTCTGAGCCCTCACATACACAATAACAGATGTGAAGCGTCTCTCTCACCACAGGCGATAGTCCAGTACACCTGAGAGTCGGGTGTCTGGTGTAAAATGCGAAACGGGGCCACTTTGGCTGTGGAGTCAAGAACTGTGTCCAAGGTTCCGACCAGCAAGCCTAAAAATAAAATGATGGAAAACAGCAAATATAACATTATTAAAACATCTGGATGAAATTAACATTTTGTGACAATTCTTTAAAGTTGTGTGGTGTTAAATCCTTTTTAGACAGAAAAATAACTATTATTAAATTAATAATTGCAACAATATAATTAATTTTAAATTTAAATCAGATAAGACAGTGAAGAGTAATGGGTACTCGGGTCACTGTGAGCACTGTAGTGGTTTGTGTTGACATACTAACCACATGGCTATTGGTGCTGATGGTAATAATAGTTTCAAATTCATTCATTCACTTTCTTTTCGGCTTAGTCCCTTTGTTAATCATCGGTCACCACAGCGGAATGGACCGCCAACTAATCCAGCACGTTTTACGCAGCGGATGCCCTTCCACCTGCAACCCATCTCTGGGAAACACCCAAACACACTCATTCACTATAAACAATTAAGCTTGCCCAATTCACCTATAGCGCATGTCTTTGGATAGTGGGGGGAACCAGAGCACCTGGAGGAAACCCAAGCAAACATGGAGAGAACATACAAAACTCCACACAGAAATGCCAACTAACCCAGCCAAGGCTTGAACCAGCGACTTTCTTGCTGTGAGGCTACATTGTTGAATTCACCACACCACCTAGTTTAATATTATTATACATTTAATTTGTTATGCATAGGTTAAATTGATCAAAAGTGGCACATTTTTACATGCAGCCCTGGACAAAATAAAGAGTTGTATAATAAATAAAGAATGAGAGAACCCAGTCCAGGAGACTCGAAACAAGCAGAATTGACTTATTGAGACATGTTGGTTAGTCTGCAGTCATACAGCGCCTTCAAGAAGTCCACGAGTCTGCAAGAGCCTACAGGAGTCTGCAGGTCTGCAAGTTTATCACAAGTCTGTAAACAAGTCTAAAATGAGTCTATAATAGGAGGAGGGCAGTGGCTAGGTGGAAATGGCTAAACAAAGCATGTAGATAAAATAGGTACCTGTAGGTAGGTGAATATACATGCCAAGCCACTGACCACACAAGTTTATCAACAAAAGGGTCTCTTTGGCCTGAAAGTGTCAGCCGAAGACAAAGACACCGTTGTTAAGACCCTGCCCATAGCATTTGCATCACTTTGTGCTCAGGAAGCAAGGGATTTTACGGTCTGTCATGCCCTAGCTAGAGTTTTGAATGAAATGAGCTAATTAAAAAACTAAGAATTGAACTTTTCAGTTATGTATAGATTATTGTTCATTTGGAACTAGATTATATAAATTTATATTCCCACAGAGACTTGTTATTACTGGTTCTCTGGATTTGCCATTAATATGTAGATGTTTCGAGTAAAACATATTTTACAATAATATATTTGTGCATATACTTTACATTAGTCAGAACCAAAGCCAAAACTGGACCTAACATAACCAAAAGATTTAGGATTAGAGTCCAAAAATTAAGTCACCAAATTAATATGCTGGGGGTAATATTAAATACAATTTTAATAAATAGGAAAAACCATGAGAAACATTAAATTACATTTAGTTGAAATTCTGTAGGTTGTAATTTATTTTTTAGCCATAACTTGTTTTAATTTAAGTGTATTTACTTTATATTCTTTAAAGATGTTAGGTGATCAAACTCTTATTTTTATGGATATAACGGTTTAATAAAACAGTTTTGCTTAAATACACCCAAATATATTGGCTATAATCACTGTGGAATGAAGAAAAATACTCGTTTTCAAAGGGGGTGTACTCATTTATGCTGAGCACTGTATGATTCTGTTTTATTTTTATTGAAATAACTAATCTTTTCATTCTTTTATAGAACCAAAGTTTCTGTAATTTCAAATAAATCATCAAAAAGGCACAAAAATGACAGCTGTTAACAACATACATTTATAGAAATATTTCTTGAGCTCCTAAAGAGAAAATATTATTGATTTCTAAGAAATCATGTAACACACACACACACACAAATTACTTCTTTCAGGGTCTCTAAGGCATCGGCATGGAAAAATACTTCAGTGTTAGTCATTGAAATCTGTCCTTTTGCACTGCCTGCACACACTGCTTCTGAAAACGCTGGTGTGTTACGGCCCTCAGCCATGAAGCAAAGGTTACCATGGTGATGAACTCCAAAGGAAAAAATAGTCACTAATTAGAGTAAAACCCATAATCAGCTCAACAATAACTCTGGCCATACACTCCTCTGTGCTGCGAGATCATGACATTGCAAAATGTATTACTAATGATCCATTTAATAATACAGATTAAATTTCATTTATTAACAAAAGTCAAATCCCATCTGGACACACAGCAGTTCATACAATACAATTTCAAGCACACTTTATGTTAAAGCAGTTGAATTCAGTTATAACTAAACGCCTATGACTGTGGGCAATTCCCACTGAACCAATACCAACAGTTCTAAATGGTTAGTTTGTACAATAATTGGATTTAAGTAAACATTTTAAATAAAATGTAACATTCTATGAGCACAGCACAACTTGCTAATCTTCAAAAAAACAACAACAACAAAAAAAACCATTCCCATCCGACCAAACCATTATTTAAAATTACATGCCACATACAGTAAGAGTAGTTTTAGTAGCCACAGGCATAACACCCTGCAGCCCAAGACTGGTTAGTCACTGCAGCTAAGCAGGGCTGAGCCTGGTCAGTACCTGGATGGCAGACCACATGGAAAAACTAGGTTGCTAATAGAGAAGGAGATAGTAAGGCCTGCAGGGGCGCTTAACCTGTGATCTGCGTGAGTCCTAATGCCCCAAATAAAGTGAAGAGGACACTGTACTGTCAGTGGGTGCCGTCTTTCGTATGAGACATTAAACTGAGGTCCTGACTCTGTGGTCACTATAAAGATCTCTGGTGTCCAGGCCAAATTTCCTCCATCATCCCTATTCGCCGAATTGGCTCAATCTATCTATAGCTAATGTGTGTTGAGCGCACTGGCACTGTTGTCCTGTGGCTGCCGTCGCCTCATCCAAGTGGATGCTGCAGACTGGTGGTGGCGGCGACTCATGATTTTGAAGCGCTTTGGGTGCATTGCCTAAATATCTACAGTAAATACACATTACTTACTTTTAGTGCATTTCTTCAATGACAAAGGGGTCGCCTTATAATTCTTTGATAACATATTTACGTTTTCAACGTTTAAAACATGGTGAAATAACACTGTAAATTGGCTTAAAACACCCAGCAAACAGATAACGTTCCCGGGACGTTCTTATTTAAAAAAATAACCAAACGGGAACCATATGGGAACGTTAGGGGAAGATTGGGTGTTTGCAAACCTACAGCAATCGTGTTGCCCTTTACTCCTAAGATACTCTCAAGCCACATCGCCAATCAATACAGCCTTCCTTCAGAGTGAATTTGGAAAGATGGGATCAGGATAGGATCTGCCAATGAACACGCGGAATCCACCTGAAAACCTAAACAACCTGACGTCACGCCGTGATGCAACAACTCCTGTCATGGAGGAGATGAAGC
Organism: Danio albolineatus; assembly: GCA_903798035.1. Taxonomy (NCBI): domain Eukaryota; kingdom Metazoa; phylum Chordata; class Actinopteri; order Cypriniformes; family Danionidae; genus Danio; species Danio albolineatus. The sequence continues at coordinate 6,171 of CAIGQQ010016551.1, read as the reverse complement.
CCATCTACCCAAGTAGTCTCCCTATAAACCAGCATAGGCTTTAGCTTAGCTTTAATAAATTATATCTGAAGGAATGTTGCATTTACAAGTACATTAACGCGCACGTCAGTTTACCGCAGTGGTGACGTCAGCAACCAAAACAGCACATCATCAATCCACTGACAGCGAAACTTGGAAAAACATAATATCTGCATTAACCATTGACCTGTTGCAAAAGGACTTTGCGTTTGAACTAAAATCAATAGTCTGCATATACCGGTGTATTTTAAATCGTAACACAGAAAAGGCATTAGATTTGGACATTTGTTTAACACGTTTATTACAGCATCAGTGTCTTTCATGTTTAATGCTTGCACACGGATATCCGCGCGCTCCCGGTACCTGTCAATCCGCCGCTGTCCTCTCCGTATCCGCGTCTGCGCTGCAGCACGAAGTAATCGTTGGATTTCTCCGTCACCCATAATTTCAGCGCGTTTTTGAGAAGCACCTCTTCGGGTTTGAGCCACATGCTGGAATTTGTCTTCAGAGATCCGCGTCCTCTCGCATGACACTCGTATCATGTCAAGCGCATACACCCATGGATTGAGTGTTGTTTGCTCTTGCGCCGCTTTTCCCACGTCGACAGAAACTGAGCCAAAGACAGCGACAGCGACGCCACTGGGATTGTAGTTTTCCACATCTGCCCCGCTGAGCGGAAAAGAGCGCTGCCCTGAAAACTACAGACTACACTTCCCACAATCCCCCCGATACCTCATGATTTTGTTTCAAATTATTTAAAGGGGCAACGTGTGTTTATCGCCGGGTTGTCAGCGAGACAATCCGGTGTTGAATTTATGTCTAACGTGGGGGTGAAAAATCGACCATTTAAAAATAATATAAAATAAAACAATTTGTGCTACTATTGTAGAGTAAAATTCTACTAACTAGATTGAATACTTTTTTGAGGACAGATCTGATAAGTAACTTCCAAATGTCATAAATCTTGAATGCTTCAGAGCATATCTAAGTAAATTATTAAAGTCAAATATATATATTTAAAATTTTACATTTAATAATACAAAGACTTAAGCAGTTTTTTTTCCAAAACACGCTTACTCTCAGTTGCAAGAAAATTACTGAATATATTATTTTAAGTGCCAAAACCAGCACAAAGTTTTTACTTTTCTGACAGAGCAAAAAACTTCTCAGAACCTGAGCAGTGTCGAATTCCTCTTCTCATTTTAACAAAGTCCCTTTTAAGTGTATTCCATAGTCTTTGTTTTTAGTACCAGGTGTATTTGAACAAATACTTAAGAAGAAAGAAAATGCAATTATTACAAAATGTGTGCTTATTTAAAATGTTAACTTCAGTCATTTTTTTTAAACTCAAATACAATGAAACACGATATTGTAAGATTTATAAACGACTAATTTGTAACTACAGCAATTTTTGCACATCTTCAGAATGCCAGGCGTATATATTAACTGTCTTTATTTACAATGAATGATTCACTATTGCAGCTCTTGGCACAAAAACTTGCAGTTAAGCAAGTAACTCATAATTTCATAACCACTCAGAAATATTTTTAAAATAGTTTTTAAATCTCTAAAGACTACTAAAGACCAACTAATAAAACTATTTCTTTAGAATCAGTCTGTACTGGTTGAACCATTTATCATATCACCTCTTTTTTTGCAAAAACACTTAATTAATTTGACTTGTTTACTTAAACATATTTATTAAACAGATTATCTTATCCAAAGTGAGGATGAAAGATCTTTAAATACAAAGAGAATTGCAGTATACATGCTTATCTAAGGTTTATCAAGCTGTCAAGCCCACTCACCTTTCCACTTCATAACAACAACAAAAAAACTCACTAATTCACGCATAAGCAATTTCATAAAATACTTTATTTACAGTGTTAATTACAAAGTCAGTACTATTCGATCTGAAAGAGTAAAGAAATAATTCAATCCCTTATTTAAATAATAAAATCAGGAGAACTTAAATCCAGACATTTTAAAACCTTAGGTCTATGCAAAGGATAAAACACATCTGCACACATACATGAGTGAGTGTAAGGCACAGCATTCCTGGAATTCTAAATTTCCATCAAAACTGGAACAACATACTTTAATAATATTAACAATAAGACGAAACAGCAGCCACAAAAACAAAGGGGAAAGAATAGTATGGATTAATCCACAGACGTACAGCAGGTGGAGCACTCCATCTCGCTCTCTCACATTGTGCATTTCCACAGCTGCTCTCACATCTTCATACTTTTATCCTGTGCATCACAATTAATTGGAATTAAAGCCGCACTCAAAAAAATCATAATACCCTGAATTAACCGCAGATAATTACGACCCTAATTGACCCAAATATAATTCAAAGAGTCACAGAGAGAGCGCGTATAGGCACTTAGTTGGAAACTAATCAGGAAAGGGCTCAGCAGTGCTTTGACAGAAGTCCTCAAATCAACCCCCCCATTCATCTGTATGAGTGCATTGCAGCAGTGTATATGTGCGCTGCTCAGGTTCTGACTTCACTCTGGTTGTGGACGTCGCTCTCGAAGGCAAGGTTATCATAGTGAGGCTCCTCCTGCGCACCTGCAAACCAATCACAGCACAGCACTCAAACCCAAAGGCCAACAAAACACCAATCGGACCAAATGACCCATTGCTGCAAGTATCTAAAAATGTTTAAAACAACAAACAAACTTCTGATATATACTAAACAAACTTTGTAAAGGTACATGGTGAACATGCTCATCAATGAAGCATTAAACCTTTTAGAGTCCACAACCGGACTGGAAGTATAAATAGTTAGACATAGAGGTCATTAATTATTGTTATTGGAGGTTATACTTCTGAAACCTGACCGTTGTGTGACAGCTTAGATTTTTTGTCTTGTTTCCAAAACAAAATGTTATTCTGAGAATGAGGGAAAAGCAATATTTTCCAAACAAATTATTAAGTACGCTGAAATGACCTGCCACTGAATTGCAGTGAATTTCTTGGTAAATGGAGCGTACTTTAAAGCAAAATGACAGGAATTTCAATAACAGGTAACTAGTGTTACATGGTCATACTTATTACACATGAATATTATGATGATTGGCTGCCTTTCACAGCATGGAAGAGAAATATAGTTAATCTAGACAAGCCTAGCAAAATACTAGAAGACTTGATATATGGTATAATTATTATACATAGTGTAATATCCAGTTAACAAACATAAATGCGTAAAAGAATGTTTATACCTGTTAAGCACATTTCTGTGTTTGAAAGTAGAATAAACGCAATAGACATGTTTACATTTGACTTTAAAATGCCTTTCAAATCCAATCTGATCAAAAACGGATGACATTTAATACAGGTATAAACTAGGGCTGCACGATATTGAAAAAATATGACATTGCAATATTTTGTTGTACTGTGATATATACAGTGTGTGTGTGTATATATATATATGCGTGCGTATATATATATATATATATATATATCTCTCAGAGTAGAGCCTGCATGCCACAGTTGGCCCAGTGTAACCTTTGATTTGGCCCACCATCCCATCTGAGAGGAAAGTATGATTGCCAATTGATCATAAGACAATATGATGCCTTTAACACAGAGATCATCATTTCTAATTTGACGTCACCTTTTTTGTTTGTTTCATTGCTGAGCTGCAAAAACAAACAAACTGAAATTAAATGTTTCAATTAAATGTTGCAAATGAATCAGATTTTTTAAAAATGGTAACGGTTACTTGACTGATAAAGGACTATACAGAAGACATCGGCAACAAAATCAAGGCAAAAACTAGAGTAATTCTGTCATAAATTAGATTGTTTTGTTTTTACTGTATAGTATGTTCATTGTATTACTTATTACTAATTTTTAAACACTATGAAATCAATTAAGAAATTACCCACAGCACCTATATTTACCTTTGGCCCACAGGTCTCAATTAAAATTGGGTTAGTTAATTAATTAATATAAGTTTGGGCACTCCTGATATAGATAGATTGGGATGATCAAGTCTATTTCTATGCAGTGCATCTGCATAAATTATAATATATTACAAGCATAAATAAATAAAACAGAGCAGAGATGAAGCTAAATAAACAGTGCTTTATAGTTTTTGGTAGAGTCTAACAGTATTCAGGTACAGTAATTGAATAATCAAAATAACATGGTCATCATTGAATAAATAATTTTAAATAATAATATTTATTAATATTTTTATCTTTTAAAATTGAATAAATAATAATCCTGTAATGTGACTATTGCGGATGCATGGTGCAATATCGATGTTTAAACGATATATTGTGCAGCCCTAGTGTAAACAGTCTAACTCTTACCACATCCAGAGCTAGTTGAAATGTTAAAAAACTGTTGTTGTTGATGCAAGCAATGGAAACCTAATTGTCAAATTGAAAGTGAATGTAATCAAACAGAATTTATAAGCCATTTAAAAGCGCCCAACCCCAGGAGATACCGGTATTACTGGTGTAACTGATCACCACATTCACAACCCTACTACTAATATAATTCAGAAACATTGCAGGATGTGTGTTGAAGAAGACTGAAAGCCAGAGAGGTTTTAATCATGAAAAAAAACAAAAAAAAAACACAATGTTTTCTTACCAGTCCTGATTGTGACAACCACAACAGTGTTTGGTGCAGTTTTACAGTTATCAGAACAGGAACAAAGGGTTCTGTTCTCTGCATTGCTTTCTGGGCTAGTTTACTTCACAATATTATTATTATTATTATTATTATTATTATTATTATTAATAATAATAGAAGTGCTGGGCAGCAACTGAAATTTTAGATTTCATAATTATTTGGTCAACATTCAACAATGAAGCCATAAGTATTTTAAAAGTTCTGGTTTATGAAAGAAAGTCCAATAAGATGAGATGAGTACAGAATTACAGAGTTCCTACAGTGTTCTCTACTCCCTACTAATCTGAGCAAGGGAAAACTTCACTTTACTTCAGAACGTTCATTCACAGATTTGCACAATGCCACTGCCTACAGGGTATGTATTATAATATGCTGGGCTAACACAAATATCCAAATTAAGTACTCACTTGAGTAGATTACATACACAATCAACGCAAATATGCAAATATACGCCACGAACATGTAGAATTTGCCTAAATCGTGTCTTCTGCAAAGGTTGCATGCGTTAATAATAAAAACTGCATAAACGCAGGACAAAATATTTGCTAGCATTAAATAATCAATGTGTTAATAGAATAATACTGTATTAACTTGCCCAGCTCTAATTAATTAATTACTAAAAGCCCATGCATGCACCATACTTCAGACCCCACCATTTAATAAATCAGAAAAGTAGTGAAAAAAAAGGACAAGACCAGGTGTTAAATAACATTGTGCTTTCTGCATCTACTATTGTGATCACACATCTTAATAACATGAGCAGTATATAGAATACAAAGACAGTAAATTCTTTCTAAATATTGAGATAGATGTGGTTTTGCACTTGTTAGTACCGTTGTGTGTGCTTTCAGGAGGACCAAGATGTTCATTTCCATGCATTGACGCATACCCAGAGGAAGCGGTCTCACTCTGTGTGTGTGAGGTAGTCTCACTGTGCAGGTCCTCAGAGGTAGAAAAAGGCCTAAAATCAGGAACTGAGATCTGTGGCTGCTCCTCCACATCCATCTACAAAAAGAGAAGTTCAGAAAGACACATTTCAGCAAATGTCTGGCCAAATGTGTCTTTAGTGCAATGACTAAGTAGATCTGAAGGCAACTGGCTCAGTTTAGGGACTTGGATTGAATGGGAAATAAAAACATGCTGCTAAATACAGTACACACTGCCATAAGGGGGAGAACAAACTCCACCTCTGCATTCTTGTGGGGCATGATGACTAAGCAGCAGTTCAGTTTCAGTGAGATCAATATAACAATGACAGAGGATCCACCCACCCGCTGGTTATTGTAATCAAGGCTCATGATAGGACGGTCAAGAGGAAATACATTGCGCAGTTATCCTTACACTTCTTTCTTATTAAAGAAATATCCACTTTTCCTTATTGTTTACTCACCCTGAGGTCATCATATGACTTTCCTCAGCCAAAAAGAAAGTAAGATTTTGGTTGAAACCACATCACACAACATGTTACATATGTACTGTATATATATATATATATAT
>CAIGQQ010016524.1:188-11923 GCA_903798035.1 Danio albolineatus | reverse complement strand
TATAATCACACTTCATAAAAACTGAAACATTGTGACATTCTCCCTTTGTACGTGTCATAAGAGGGGGAAAGCCCTGCCCATTAGTGACGATCTCTCCCTCAGTAGCACAGACAGCCCTAAGTGAGAAGCAGCTGACCGCAATTAGAGTTTTGAATCTGTCACGTAGTTGATTTGAATTTAAAGCCACAGTCACCAAAACAGCACTTTTTTGATCAAAGCCTAAAAGAGCCCGTTTTAAATAGTTAAAAAACGTTATTTGTGGGAAATTTTGAGCCAAAACTTCACATACACACTTTAGAGACAGCAGCGACTAATTTAACAGCTTGTAAAAATGGGCATAATAGGACCCCTTTAAATGACCTTTGAAACTTTAACAATATAAATAAAAATAAATAATAAACAAAGACAATGGTTGCGTCCGAAATGGCATACTTCCATACTATACAGTACACTAAAATCAGTATGCAAGCCAAGTAGTATGTCTGAATTCGAAAATCAGTATGCGAGAAGTACCCGGATGACCTGCAACTTCCAGCGAGATTCTAAAGTGCGCATCCCATGCATGCTGCGCTATCCCATGATGCTCCGCGAGAAAACTCATGAATGGGAGTGAAGTGACGCAACTGACGCAGGTAGGTCACGTAATTATGACAAAAAGGTGGATGTAGTACATCTGAAATCCATTCATACTGATCACATTCATACTGTAAAGAACATACCTTTCTATCGGCAGAGTAGTATGTTTAAATTTGAACGCAGTACCTAATGAGTAGGCCCACACGGAATCTGCACGCGCAGAATTCCGCAGATTTCCGCAGATTTTTAGCCCATCATTAATTCTGTTTATTTACTGGTGTAAATGTGTGTAAATTTATATTTATACAGTTTTTAAATTATTTCAGTAAAAATATTGATTAATATGAAAATATTAATATGATTTATTTACAATACAGTTTGTAAAGTAATATTTTCTGTCTTTTAGTAGATATTTTATATGAGAGACTTGCTTTGTTTAAGAAATAAAGTGGATCTAATTAGATTCACATTGTAAACATTAAATAAAAGTTAAAAATGTATTACTTTTTATTTTACATATACATTTTTTTGTTATGATGTTCCTAAAATAATTCCGCATAAATCCGCAGATTTTTAATAAAATACTCCGCAGAAATAGCAAAAAATGTCCGCAGATTCCGTCTGGCCCTACTAATGAGTAGTAGGCGGTTTCGAATGTAGCCAATGCTTTCTACAGATCACAGGCTGGTACAAGTGTCATGTAATTCATTCATTCATTTTGTTTTCGGCTTAGTCCCTTTATTAATCTGGGGTCGCCACAGCGGAACGAACCGCCAACTTATCCGGCATTTGTTTTACACAGCGGATGCCCTTCCAGCCACAACCCATCTCTGGGAAACACATCCATACATTCTCATTCACATACATACACTATGGTCAATTTAGCTTACCCAATTCACCTGTACCGCATGTCTTTGGACTGTGGGGGAAACCGGAGCACCCGGAGGAAACCCACGCAACCACGGGGAGAACATGCAAACTCCACACAGAAATGCCAACTGGCCCAGCCGGGGATCGAACCAGCGACCTTCTTGTTGTGAGGCGAACGTGCTACCCACTAGGCCACCGTGGTGCCCGTGTCATGTAATGTGTGTGTTTTTTTTTTAAATGAAACAATTAACTGTCAGAATGTTTCTATGGTAACAACAAACGACAAGGCATTAAATTATGATTACTAAATATTAATATCAAGTAGATGATCCAGTTACTTCTCCAAAACCCTTCTCGCGCAGGAAACGTTCTGCAGTTTTACATTTTAAAAGTGCTACATTTTGCCATTTTCCTCACAGAGACCAACATAAAATGTCCCCACAAGGTCAAAAATAACTGGTATTACTATACTTGATTTAAAGATACATGTATACTTGATACACTACTAGGACATATACATTAATTCAACACACAACTTACACACCAACAAACTCTCTCTCTCTCTCTCTCTCTCTCCCTCTCTCTCTCACACACACACACACTCATCCCCACACATATTACTTCTTTAAAAAAGTTACAAAATGTTCCAACCAAACATAGTTCACCCAAATCTGAACATTCTGTCATCATTTGCTTAACCTTCATTTGGTACAAACCTGATTGACTTTTTTGATTGAACAAAAAACAATTAGGTTGGACCAAAAAAAAAATCAAGAATTTGTCACCTTGGAATTTGTCACCTAAGGTTTTATCTGCATTCTGAATGATTTTGAGATATTGAGCTGCAAAGTTTTTGCATTCCAAAGCAAATAGTACGTGTGTAATATTTGTTTTTAAAATAAAAAGTCTTAAAATGTAAACAACTTATAAAAAAACATCCCATAATGTAAATAAGTTGTCAGTAATAAGAATATGTCAATAACTCAATTTTGACAAAAATGTCAGATAGACCTTATAATTCTTAGGTGACGAATTGTGTTAATTCAGCACGTTTTAAATAAATAGTTGGAACAAGCAGCAACAACAAAAAAAATGTTTGAGTATATTTTTCTGTGTGTGTGTGTGACAAAAACTCATTTTTATAATAAATAAATAGTCATAAATGTCATTATGTTATATTGATGATATATTGATCGTGGGTGAATACTTTTTGGTTTGACTGTATGTTCACATTTAAGTTAGAAGTATTATACACAGTATAGTGTTTTCTGTACATATCTAGCTCTATATTTCTGTCAACATGGGGAGATCTGTCAGTCAATAAATGGGAACAAAGAATCAAACAAAGTAAAGTAATAATCATTACTTTTTTAAACTCAGTTATGCATTATTTTACTAATTACTTTAAAAAGTAATCTGATTACATAACTCACATTACTTTATGGACTACCCAAACACACACACACACGCACCAGAAAAAAACATTGGGGTCCACAAACACAAATCAATCAAGTGTACTTCATTGTTCATACAAATTTAAATGGATTATACATCAAACAATTAAGTTGATCAAAAAAACTTTTGAAGAATTTTGCTGTTTCAGCTCATTTTAAATAAGTGGTTTAAACAAGCAGCAAAAATATTTTTTTATTGCACGCACGCACACGCACACACACACACACACACACACACACACACACACACACACACACACAAGCACATACGCACGCACGCACGCACGCACATACACATAGAAATGTAAAGAGTTTATTTTTGATGGGAATTGAGCTGGCATTGTGAGAGAAATGTGAGGTCATTGAGGCATTTATAGTGTGTGTGTTTGCAGAGACAGAACTGCGTCCACAGGTGTAACACCATATAAAGCCTCCGTTGATCACCCTATTAGACATTAACCACAGTAAACTAACCTGCCTGAGCTTCCTTTTCACCATGATGAGCAATGATTATGATTGTTTTGTGTTATAAAACAGCCTACTGTAGGTGTGCAAATATATAATGGGGGAAATTAAAACCTTATTTTAACATTTAAATTCAAATATTTTATTCAAGTCAAAAACATAAATTAATACACATTGTAGTTTTTTTATTTTAAAAAAGCATAAATTAGTAAATCAATTTTAAATAAGCATAAGTTATATCAACAAACTTACATGTCTTAAATCTTGTATAAAGAGTTACGTAACATGAATAAACATTACTGATTTTCTGATTTGCACAATGTTTTTTAGGACGAACTGTATGGATTTTTAACTACTTCAAAAGTACTGTAGATGGTAATTGTTTTTTTGGAATACTGTATATACAGTAAATAGAAACAAATATTTCCCCTGGCTTTCTTGTGTGAAAGTTAACAACAACAACAATAAAAAGAAAATCAAGAGTAATGTAATAATAGTCATTCATTCATTTTACTTTGGCTTAGTCCCTTATTTATCAGGGGTCACCACAGCAGAATGACCCACCAAATATTCCAGCATATGTTTTAAGCAGAGGATGCTCTTCCAGCTGCAACCCAGAACTGGGAAACACCCATACACCCTCACATTCACGCAGACACTAAGGTCAATTTAGTTTCTTCAATGGTAACATGGGGAGAACATGCAAACTCCACATAGAAATGCCAACTGGCCCAGCTGGGACCCGAACCAGCAACCTTCTTAGCAACACCACTGAGCCACTGTACCACCCTGTAATAATATTATCAACATTATTAACATTCTGTAAAACATAAAAGATATCCAGAAGAATGTTGGAAACCTGTAACCATTGGCATCAATAGCATTTGTTTTTTTACTATGGAAGTCAACGGTTATTGGTTGATAATATTCCTGAAATTATCTTCTTTTTTGTCTGCTCATCTTCCACTTATTTCAAATCTGTTTGGAAAATAAAGCAAAATATAAAATATGAAATATAAAAAAATCCTGTGGATTTTCTTTTCTTTTTAAACTTTTTCAACTGTTGTTGAGCAGAGCAACTAATTTTTCAGCGTTTCTCTAATATTTTATCTTCTGGAGAAAGTCTTGTTTGATTTATTTTGGCTTCAGTAAAAGCAGTTTTTAATTTTGTAAAAAACATTTAAAGGTCAATATTATTAGTCCCCTTTGGAAGTATTTTTTTCCTGATTGTCTACAGAACAAACAATCAATATACAATGACTTGCCTAATTAAACTAACTAACCTAGTTAAGCCTTGGTATCTTGAAAACTATTTAGTAAAAAATTATGTATTTCATCACGGCAAAGATAAAATAAATCTGTTATTAGAAATTAGTTATTAAAACTATTATGTATAGAAATGTGTTAAAAAATCTTTCTGTCAGAAATTGGGGAAAATACAGGGGGCTAATGATTCTGACATCAGCTGTATAAAGAACTTAGTTGAAATAGAATGTAAATAGAAATGTACAGAAATGTCCACTTGAAATAAGTACTTATCCAGAGCAAGCAGAAGGGCTGCCAAAATCACTCGGGACCCCTCACACCCAGCACACTGCCTCTTTGAACTTTTACCTTCTGGTCGACAATACAGAGCACTACGCACCAGAACAGCCCGACACAGAAACTGTTTCTTTCCACAGGCAATCCATCTCATGAACACTTGATGATAATAATTGTGGAACCAACATCACTATTTGCAATACACTTTTTACACACACATACACTTATTTAACAACACACGTGACATGCCAATTTGCACATAACAGCTGCATATATAATGTTGTATATAGTAATATGCCTGTATATACACTTGTCAATTTGTATATTTGCATTTAACACTTACTTCTATTTTTAAATATATTTATTATCTGTTTTTTGTTCTGTCTCTGTAATTCTGTTGCACTGTAGGAGCTCTGTCACGAAAACAAATTCCTCATATGTGTGAAAATAAATAAAGCTCTTTTTGATTCTGATTCTAATAAATGTGTGTTAATGAATAAAAAGTTATAATAAACAATACAATCATTTAGACAGACTTGTAAATGCCTGATGTACAACTGCCCGAAACCACTGAGCATTCGTCAAAATTAAATTTACCAAAAGAAAACATGGTCATTTCCTTAAGGAGGCAGAGGAGCAAATGAGATCAGTGGCAGAGGAAATGAGGAGTGTGAGTGAAGCTACTCTCCCAGAACACACACCACAGATATATACACCTAAAACACACACTTAAACACAGCCATCTACGTGAGCAAAATATATATGAAATAAAATAATTTTACAGAAAAAAAGATTTTAGTTTAAACGTTTCTTTCACTTTCATAAATAAAAGCTGTAACTGGGATGGTATCCTTTTAAAAAAGTACAATTTTGTGCTTAGAAGGAACATATTTGTGCCTAAAAGATCCCTATTGATACCTTAAAGTTATATATTAGTACCTAGTATATTTTAGTGGCCCTTGTTGTACCTTAAATGTTCATAGTAGTACCTTAAAATTACAAAAAATGTACTTTTGATAATGTGCCACCTCAGGGATACCTTACCTTTCTTTACCTTTATCTCTGAAGATGTGCTTTAAATCCCAAAACTTTTACCAGCAGGTTTTCTATACGACATGTGCTTTTTATATAAAAAAATCCACCAGTTAGCAATCTTGAGAGGATTTTTCTCTATATTTCCGATTAAGGAATATCAGTTGTGTTTCACAGAAATTAGTGAACTGTTCTTTAATTATGGACATTTTTTTAATGAAACAACCGTTTTATTGACTACGATACAATATCTTAATTCTTTTTTAATGAATTTATTTGTGATTATTTTCCCTTTAAGATTTAACAAAGCATTTTGTGCAACCAAGGTTATATTCTTTTTTTCTTTTTTGACCCTTGAATTAGTAAAATTAAAATAAAATTACAAAAGAAACATGGAAAAAAGAAAAAAAACATTTTACAATATTGTATACATTTACAATTATACATTATCAATTGTGAAAATAATTCAGATAAATAATTACCTCTATGGTAAAAAAAGGGCAGCTAGGGTGCCGAAAAAAAAGTAAAATAACGGCCGTTAAATTACAGAAATATACCGTAAAATAATGTATATCATTCATTCATTCATTCATTCATTCATTTTCTTTTCGGCTTAGTCCCATTTTTAATCCGGGGTCACCACAGCGGAATGAACCGCCAACTTATCCAGCATTTGTTTTATGCAGCGGATGCCCTTCCAGCCGCAACCCATCTCTGGGAAACATCCATACATACTCATTCACACACATACACTACGAACAATTTTAGCTTACCCAATTCATCTGTACTGCATATCTTTGGACTGTGAGGGAAACCGGAGCACCCGAAGGACACCCACGTGAACATGGGGAGAACATGCAAACTCCACACAGAAATGCCAACTGACACAGAACCAGCGACCTTCTTGCTGTGAGGCGACAGCACTACCTACTGCGCCACTGTGTCGCCCCAAAATAACGGATATCAAATTACGGAAATTTCCTTTAATCTAAATTTCTGGTAAATATCTGTAATTGAATATCCGTTCATATCCGATCATACAAATCAATAATCTGATACATTTATAGTGGTCTTCTACATAAATATGAAACCAAACCATATTGATGATCACATTTAAACCTGTTTGCACAGATTTCTTTATTTCAATCAGTTAAAGAGGAGAGTCTTCATTTTTTCAAAATATGTGATCATTGATTGCCATGTCTCATAAAATGTTTGGACAGATCACTTCATTAAAAATTTATTTTTCTTCAATTTCAAATATCAGATCACACATCCACATTGAAGCTTTAGGTGAAGCTGCTGATTTCCACTCAAGTAGTATTCTTCTCCTTGCTAACAAAGTAGCATAGGCGATACATTTTTTTCTTTGTTTGTCAAAGATATTTTCTGTTCTGGTACACTAAAAATAGATAACTCAACACCAGGCCTTATTTTTAAATTAAAGGCATCATTTATTTTTTAAAGGGGTGGTCCAGAATGAAATTTTAAGGCTTGGTTGTGTGTATAAAATGCAAAGCAATGTGTGCTAATGATTCACTTGTAGAAAATCACACTATTTTTTCATATATTTTACTTTGATTATATACAGCTACTCTGCTAACATAAAAATGACTGTCATATTTCCTAGCTCCTTTGAAAGCCCACCCTCAAGAGACTCGGTCAGCTAACATAATGTGCTGTGATTCACGGATCTGCTCCACGTGACCACATCACCATGTCACACCCCTACAAGCACACGCTTTTGTGCTGTGTAAACAGTCAGTCAGAGCAGCTGATTTTGAAAACCCAAATAGCCATATCTGTTTGAGCGCTAATCAGACAGAGGATGAAAAGGATGAAACTCATGCCTGCTTTCTAAAATAACATCTCACAAGTGTCTGTAAAGAGTAAAAATGGGTGCGACTCCTTTAAGAGAGATCGCCATTTTATGTATGTGTGTGTGTACTGTCTGTAGATGCATGTAACATAAGAACCGCACGTGCCTCTCTAATGCCATTTCATTTTTCACTCCAAGTCATTTTTCTGTAATATACAGTGAGGTAGTTGACAGGAGAATAAAGCACAAGATGTGGCATGTGACACCTGTGAGCTTGGATTGATTTTTCTGCTGCAACATGAGTTAAAAAAATACAGGATAGTTCGTCTAACTCAACGCATTACATGACATCTTTCACATATATTCTAAAGAAACACGCGTAAGTAATAGGAAACATTCACATATCTTTTGTGAGTTCATTATCTGAGATGTAGAATGCAGGAAAAGAACTGAACTGAACTGAGAGAGATTCTGGAAGTTCTCCTTTGTCAAATGCTAGCTATATACTTTTTAAATAATTCTCTGGAACAAAATTAAAATTAAACTGTAAGCACTTCTGTCTTTGTTGTTGCGTCCTTTGGAAGCCCAAATAAAGAAACAGAAGAAGCTTTGTGGGAATAGTAGCGTTTGGACGGCATTTCAGTTTTCTCTGCCGTAACATTACAGTGCCTCTGGCCACGCCCCTTAGCAGCGCAGGGTGTGTACATGTGGTAAAAAACCCTTGTGATCTCATAGGCCCGGAAGTATTTTTTTTGTAGTCCTCAAAGTTTGTTCACTGTAGGCTTTGCTAAGCTAACTCTGTAAAAGTCAATGTCTCCCTTTGCATTTAACTTTGAGCGTATTACATTCAGAGATGCTGTTTATGTTTACACAGCTACACCACACATCAACTAAAGTAATATGATATCGTAGTGGACCACCCCTTCAAATAATTGTGCCCAATAATTACTCAACTTTTGACACGCCCAGAACATATGGAAAAAGTCTGCCTTGTCACTTTTACATCGATCACATACCTCATGAATAGAAGGATATGTTTTTGAGAGTGTACACTTTGTGTTGTAGGCATAAATAATTTTAAATTGTATGAGATTGAGGCATGCGCAGGAAGTTAATTTATTTATTCTACTCAGAGCCTTTTCCCATATTTTATCAGGTATTTCAGTTCGAGTGTCCTTTACCCACCCTCCTCTTATTTAGTCAATTAAAGAATCATTTGGAGACATAATGATCATGTATAATGCTGCAATTTGACCTTTAAAAGCAGTAAGAGATTGTAGAATTTTATCCAGCATTGAAGCAGGTAATAGGTCAGGATAGGGACAGCTTTTTAAAATATATATATAGACTCTCGGTTGTCCTTTGTAAATAGAGGAAATTTCCCTTATAATTTACTCACATTCAAGTGGTTCTAAATTTTTGTGATTTTTTTTCCCTTCTGTTGACCAAGATACACTATAAAAATGCTGGGTTCCACACAATTCCTTCTTATTGTCTCAACACAAATAGATTAAGCTACTGTAACTCAATTTAAGTTTAGATAAATTTAAGTGTATTGAACATAAAGCAATTAAGTTGTCCCCCAAAAAACTGAAGAATTGTTTTTGTTTCAACTCCTTTTAAGTAGTTTAAACAAGCAGTAAAAGTCATTACAGCAGAATTTTTCATTTTTGTGTAAACCATCCCTTCAAGGGGACTTTCTTTGTGAAAATTCCCGGACACTGATAATGCGTAATTTTCTTACCTAAATTATATATTAAAACATTAATTTAATGTCAATTTATTATAGAATCATAATTCTCCCATCTATAGACTTTTGACCTTCAAACTTGAAGCATTTGGAAAAATCACTTGACATTTCATATAAACTGCACTTGGAGAACAATTATAACACATTTGAGTCATCGGCAATGATTCTGCACTGCAGTTTTACAACACAGTAAAGAATTCATGAGTTTTTATGGATAGTACAATGTTCAAAAGAAGACTTTGATGGCTCTACACATGAGTTCAAAATCTGAAGAAACTTGCATTGTAAACGTAAAGAGGAAAATAACAGTAGGCAGAGCATGTGATTGTGGCACAGAAACATTCAACAGAAATTTAGCGTCACTTTGCATGTCTGTCTTTCACTCATTACTTGCCAGGCATCAAGCTAAATGGTTACTCAGGTTAATTGGGTATTGCTTAACTAATGCCCTGCAAATCTTTCAACCAACACAAACATCACGTTATCTATCTGCCCACACAATATATGGATATAAGCAGCTTGACGTAAAAGTGTAGTATTTGTAATGCATTTTTAGCAAACTGATGACAAGACACTGCAGAAAATAAACAAGTTTTCAATAATTTGTGATTAATGTTTTTTTGTTGTTGTTCATTTATGCTTTTTAATTGCCAAGACTTTCAAGACTTTTGATATTCGTTCATTTATTAGGGGGTTTAAGCGCGAAGCCAGGTAATCATATATTTCAATGTTGTATAAATTAGTTACAGGATTCCTAACTGATTAATAACCTTACACTACTAAAATGCTTGAACCCCAAAAATTGCTGCTCGGGTCACCACAGTGGAATGAACCAGCAACTTTTCCAGGAAATGTTTTACACAGCGGACGCCCTTCCAGCCACAGCGCTGGGAAACACAAACAGTCTCAAATTCACACACACACTCATACACTGCGGCCAATTTAGCTTATTCAATTCACCTACACAGCATGTGGGGGAAACCGAAGCACCCGGAGGAACATGCAAACTCCTCACAGATATGCCAACTGACCCAGCCAGGGCTCGAACCAGCAACCATCTTGCTGTGAGGCGACAGTGCTACCTACTGAGCCACCGTGTCACTCACTTTTGATGTTGAAAATTGTAATGTAAATTGTAATTGTAATTCTAAAAACATTAATGCCAAGGAGTGGCCCAGACAGATCCCACACCTGAACCCCACTGAACATCTGTGGAGAGATCTGAAAATATCTTTGCACCGACATCCAACCTGATGGAGCTTGAAGAAGAATGGGATAATCTGTCCAAAAAATATACTCGTAAAATAATTCTCAAAAGGCCGTCATTGGTGCCATACTGCTTCAACAATGTATTGAGCAAGGCTTAAAAGGTTGTACATGTGATTTTTAAGACATTTCTAAAAAAAAAGTCATTATGGGGTATTATTTGTAGAAATTTGAGGAAAATAAAAAATAAAGCTGTAAAAATGAAAATACATTTATCATCGGTGGAAAGTAAATTTTGGAAACTTCAGATGTAAAGGAATAAATTGTGCTTTATTCAAAAATGTTTTATGCAGAATATTCCAGTTTTGCGCACATCTAATTTGCACCTTTCACTTGTTCCAAAGCTGTTTCACTATCTTTATTCTGCTAAACACAAAAGAAGATATTCTGAAGAAAGCTGAAAACCTGTAACCACTGACTTTTTATAGTACTTGTTTCACCTACCATGGAAGTCAATGGTTACAGGTTTCCAGCTTTCCTCAAAATATCTTCTTTTTGTGTTCAACAGAATAAAGAAGATCATAAACATTCAAAACCATTTAAGAGTGAGCAAATGGTACATACATTTTCATTTTTGATTAAAACTGTAACACATTCCAAATTCTGAAAAATGACTTAATCTGCAACATTGATTTCACCTCTCTGTTGGGCAAGATATGCTCATTGCTTCTTAAAAAGGATTTATTATGCTGTATGGGGTCTCAATAGCTCCCGCTGGGACCACCAGTGTGTGGAGGGTGTTGAGGTTGAGCGCTCTGGATCAGTGGTGTCTGAATCAGCAGTCCCTCCTCCTGATGGTCCTGTTAGAGATGAGTGGACTCTTGCCCTGCTGAACCTCACGCTTGCCTGATCCGCTATTCACAGGAATCACACGTCTCGTCTTCGTCTTCATCCTCCTGCTGCTTTTCTCTCTCATGCTTCAGCGAACCCAAGGCCCCAGAGGGCCAAAGTCAATCAAAAC
>CAIGQQ010016520.1:0-12116 GCA_903798035.1 Danio albolineatus | reverse complement strand
ACACTAATTCCTCTCAGAAACATGTCACAGTTTGATTAATGAACAGTACAAGACTAATCTCAGCTGTGTATAAATGTATATAAAGCTGCATGTGCCCTCCATTTAAATTATTGACACCTGCGTTATTATCATTATAGAGAGTGGACGGCTGTGTTTGCCTTCGTCAGCTCTATGTTCAGCCATCCTTAAGGCACCACCATGAGCTCGGTGGGGGCAAAGAGAGCGAGCGATGGGGTGAAGGAGGGAGAATCGCTGCAGGCATTACTGAATTACAGAATCCACTGAGAGAGAGACACACACACACACACACACACACATTGACGGACAGAGAAAAAGAGAGAAACGATCTAAAAAACAGCGTTACTCTCAGCTTGATGGAACGACAGTGAACACAATAGACAACAGAAGAGCTTAATCCTACAAGCCTCAGACAAAAAGACAAAGATGATGCTGATTAGACAGCAGTGAAATTACCTGAGGGGGGGAATAAACGGAGAGAGGAGAAGAGGAGTGTGGGCTTTAATCCTCTTGGCATGCGAGTGCATCTCTGGCTGTTTGGCACTGAGTGCAGTGGTCACCCTGTGTGTGAGTGTGTGCCGCAGAGTTTGTCGGTGGTGCTGGGACGCTTTGGACTGGAATGTATCTGAGCTAACCTCGGGGGGCTTTCGGGAAGACACCATGCTGGGCAAGGATTACATGCTCGCCATTATCATCGTCAACTATGATGGTAGGTGCATGAATGCATTTACACTTTCTTCTCCTCTTTGTTCTGCTTTGCCGCTCTCTCCACTTGTGTGCAGTGCAGGCTGAAGCGGTCAGAGTAAGCAGAAAAAGAGTTTACCTTCATCTACAGGATTGTTCACATGCTCGCTAAAGGACTTTAATTACAGGTGCTGTGTCATACTAGATCCACCCAGCTGTTTCAAGACCCTGCTTTTGTGACACTTAGTGAGATAATTATACAGATTAATCACACTCAATTCCAAAACTCTAAAAAGTTTGCCTGTAACATTACTGAAAATCAGTTGTTTTTTTTGCAGGGGACCAGGGGTACACACATATGTGTTCATGGACATTGTGTGTGACCTGTGTGGTTTTGTTGGGATTATGCATCTGTTGGAGGATTAGATTATAGAAACAGAGCAGCATAATTTGACTGCACATCATGAGGCACTAGATAAACCAGTAAAGTTCTTTTATTATGTGGTTGAGATTCTTATCGTCACAGTTTGGCTTGTAATTTGTCTTTTTGCAAAAATCCCCAGTCAATAATACTTATTTAATAATATTTCTGTTAATTATGAATAAAAATACTCTTAGCACAGGCCAGATTGTCGACTGAGATTCCAGAATTGATGAAGATGTTTTAGCCTTTAGATGTTTGATGTGAAATGTTTGGTTATTACTACATCAGTTATTGCAATTTTGAGAATATATGTGGCCCTTGGAACTTGGAAATATGTGCTGTTTTGAACTCTTAGCAACATGAACAACCATTTTTATTCAGATTCTTAAGGGATTTTATATAACCTAAAAAGCGCTCTCATTTTATAATCACAAATATCTGCCACTCAGTTGAGCTCAATGCGATTTCAAAAAGGTCTGATTTAACCGTTTGATCTCACGAGAAAACGTAACTAAGTACTTGGAATTATTTTAAATAGTAGTTTTAATTTTTTTGTGAACACGCAGACTATACTGTATATAAGAAGGCACCGCAGAGACTCTTTCTTTTAAGGAAATTAAATAGTTTTAATGTTAGTAAGGGTATTCTGAGAAAGGTTTGGTTGAAAGTATTATCTCCTATAACATGTCTTGTTGTTATAAACTTGCAAAGATTGTTAATACAGGTAGGATCATAATGGACCCCTAGAAGCAGCTTGTGGAACTGTATTAAAACCAGACCAAACGGAAAGCTTCACAGATAGTTCAGGACTCCACCCATCCTCTTTATTATGAATTTAAAAAGCTTCCTTCTGGTAGACGATACCAAGTACCCACAGCAAAAACAATTATTTTTAAGAAATCTTTTACATCGTCTGCTATTACCATATTGAATAAATGACCACAAAGTAGTTTGTATGTTATTCTGTGGTTTCATAGGGTTGTGTGTTGGTAATATGTGCACTGTAAGAAATTGCTGTAAAATAACGGTCAGATTCTACAGTAAAATAATGTTTTTTCAGTATAACAGTAATGTTCTGTTAAATTACTGCATTCTAAGTAACATTTTTGTTTTCGAGAAAGTAACAAACAGCAGTTAACTGTGAATTAGCAGAGCTCAGAGTTGACATTTGACGTCTGTGCTTGATATCACACTTTGTGCCCTTGTGCACTATTATGTACACTTGTTCACTAATATAGTTCACTTGACAAAGTTAATGAACACAAATGAGTGAATTCAGACACTGATGAACACCTGCTTAATAATCACAATCACTGAAGGAAAGAGAAACAAGAAACACAAACAGAGACTTTTTACAACATTAAATAAAATAAAGTAAAATAAAACAGTTTCAGTCTCAGCAGAAGATCATTAAACTCCACAAACAACAGCAGATTCACTTATTACTAACTGCTTTGACTTCCATACCATTCTTATTGAGAAATAAAATTAATTTTAATTTTTTTGTGTGTCACCGTAATAGAGTGAGGGATTGGTTTAGTTGGGTTCTTCACCCTTGAATTCAAAACATTGGCCTCTCCAGCTGCTGTAATTTAATTTATGAAACACTTACATTATAGCAATAAAACTGGAAAGTCAATAGGTAGATGAGTATTATTTGAAATATGTTCTCATAAATGTTTTGATACAAGTCAGGATGACTTATCTCATGAAATAGTTTTTATGCTTTGATCCTGATATGCAGTTGATGTTATTTCAATTATGAGCAGTTGAAAACAGAAAGGTCCCTAATTAATGTACAGAGTAAAAATTAACTTACAAAACGGTTCAGTTTAGAAAAAGACACACTCAGACCTCATGAATCAGACCTTGTGCCTCAACAGTGGTAACAATTAAAATGGTTCATGTCGCAATGCATGCTGGGTGTGGCAGTGTACAAAAATCCCAGCATGCATTGCGGCATGAATAAATTATGTAGCAAAATGGTCTCACAGTTTTCTTTATTTGCATTTGATTCTGCTGTTGTTTGTGTTTAGACTTTCAGTCGCCTGTTATTAGCCAGTTTGTGATGTTTGTAAGTTAAATTGTTAATTTTGTTACTTTGTTACAAATGTTGAGGTTCATACCTTGATTATTGATGTCTCTTTGAGTGCAAAGCACACCGGAGAGCAAAGTGTTTTAGTCCAAACTGTTCTTTAAAACTTCCAGAATAAACTGCCACATAAAGGCATGTTAAGTTACATTTAACACTACATTGAACATTGAACAAGAGCAGTAAATGATACAGTACATTAAATTAGAACAGACACTGCCCCACAAAAATCAACATTAACACCATCAAATTTTATTTGATTATTTAAGCTTACTTGCCATGTAAAAAGAGCTTTTTGAATAAAGTTCTTAACAAGTGCAGCAGCCAAAAGAAATCAATGTGAAAGATGTGAGGGCTAAGAGGCCAACTTAAGCTAACTCTATTCTCCATGATGGTGACTCAAAATGTTAAGCTTTATCTCAAGAAGAACTTTAGTAGATGTTATACAAAAATAAATGTTTCATCAATAAGTGTAGCTGGTGATGCTGTTTGTAGAGTTGTTTAATCCTCTGCTGATAATTTTAATGATTTAATCATTTGTTGACCTTCAGGTTATTTCATTTCAAAGCTGTGACTGAAGTTGGAGTTTTTTGTTACTTTATGTTCTGTTCTTGATTTTTTACCTTTGGTATTTCTTTATTCGTTCATCACTAATCCTCAATTATCATTTAATTAGTCATTTAATTAATTAATTTACTTCAGCTGTGCTCCATGTTTCTTGAACACTCAGTAGTGTGGACACTCGGAAGTGTTCAATTAAAACTGATGTATTTGCTCTGGGGTTTAAAGGGTTAAGGGTGTGAGAGGTAAAAACATGGTGTAAAAATGTATTTTAACAGTAATATAATGTTAATTTAAATTACGGAGGTAGACTGTAAAAAAACAGCAGATTGCTGGCAACTTAGCTGCCAGTAGTTTCCTGTTAAATCAAGGAAAAAACAGTATTTTACTGTAAAACCTGAAGCAAATTTCTTCTGCGTGTCACCATTGTGGAGGAGAGTAGAGCCAGTGTTTGAGTCAAAGATAAAGAATGAGTCACTGATGTTATTCTGCATGTTTCTTTATTTAAAGACAGTGACTGTTTAGTTGCTGATGCAGTTAAAATCTCTCTGTATTAATTCCAGCTTTATGTGTGTTGATGTGAAATTTAAAACATTTGGGTTAAACAAAACTTTTCTAATGAACTAAAATACGCTATCATTGTAAATATACTTATAAGCATATATAGCACATTACTTATTAAACGCATACAACAGTTGTCCAATTTGAGGCAGTTGCTTTCAGTAAAAGTTTACTTGAGTATTGTATCAATGTAGTCCATGTATTTTTACAGCAACATACTGTAAAAAATACAGTACATTGCTGGCAACTGCAGCTGACAGCACTTTACTGTTCATTTACAGAGCAACAGCTAGATGCTGTTAATTTAACAGTAACTTGCTGGCAACCGTGCTGCCAGTTACTTGCTGTTTTTTAACGGGACAATTTTTAACAGTGTGGTGTAGAAAGCTTTGTGTTTGTGCTCTGTGTTTGTGTTTTGTATTTGTGATGTTTGGGAGTCCCACGTGTGGACAATAAAGATTTCTAAATTTAAATATATTGGCAAAAAAGTGGCTAATTCATATGGTTTCTGTCATCTGAAAACCAGTCTATGATCAAAAAGATTTTTTAATAGGAGATGTGCCCCCAAACCCCACCCCTAAACCCAACCATCAATGGGGATTAGCAGGTTGTACTAAAATGTACGACTGAAATGTACATACAAATTAGAGCTAAATCAAAAAAGTGTGAACTGCAGTGAAAATGTGTTGGATTTAATCATTAATGTTGCTTACTATGCACATTGAAACTCTTTATTTACATGTTGTCTTCACATTGCTAAAATGAGAGGATTCACAAGTGTACAGAACTCAAATTTTGACTTAATTTGAACTCTAACAATAGCCTATTGCTATTAAGAGATCAACAGAACTGTCTGTGATTTAATATCTCAATGCTCATAAAGACATAAAAAACATGAAGAGCGCAAACAAAATTTATGGTTGTACTTTTATAAAATAATATTATAGTGATCTTAGGCTGTTGACCAGAAAACCGTCACTTTGCATTATATAATTTTCATATTCTGTTCATAGCGATTGAGATGTGGTGTGGTAAAATTACTTGTTTGAAGTAAAATTTATTTTACAGGGCAATTATTTTTCATTTTATTACGAATAATTAACTAAAATATATGGGTGATGCAATGGCATAGTTGGTAGTGCTGTTGCCTCACAGCAAAAAGGTTGCTGGTTCGAGCCTTGGGTGGGTCAGTTGGCGTTTCTGTATGGAGTTTGCATGTTCTCCCTGATTTCACGTGGGTTTCCTCCGGTTGCTCCTGTTTCCCCCACAAGTCCACAGACAAGCGGTGCAGGTAAATTGGGTATAGGCTAAATTGTCTGTAGTGTGTAAGTGTGAATAAGTGTGTATGGATGTTTCCCAGAGATGGATTGCAGCTGGAAGGGCATCCGCTGCGTAAAACGTGCTGGATAAGTTGGCGGTGCATTTCACTGTGGCGACCCCAGATTAATAAAGGGACTAAGCCGAAAAGAAAATAAATGAATGAATAACTAAAATATATTATAACTGGAGGCAGCATGGTGGCTCAGTGGTTAACACAGTCGCGTCACAGCAAGAAGGTTGCTGGTTTGAGTACCAGGGCCAGTTGGCATTTCTGTGGAGTTTACATGTACTCCATGTGTTGGCATGGGTTTCCTCCCATTGCTCCACAGTCCAAAGACATGCAGTAAAGGTGAATTGGATAAACTGAATTGGCCATAGTGTATGAGTGTGTGTGTGACTGAGAGAATATGGGTGGTTCCCAGTATTGGGTTGCGGCCAAAAGGGCACAGCTGCGTAAAACATATGCCGGAATAGTTGTTCATTCCGCTGTGGCGACCCCTGATAAATAAGAGACGAAGCCAAAGGACAATTAACGAATGAATATTATTACTTACAAATCATATAGATTAATGGCATATTTGTAAAAACAAAAAAAGAGTAATAACATTGTCACACCTCAGAACCCGTGAAATACACACATAAATAAGGACATTAAATAAGCTTTTATTATACATGAATATTATATTTAACATAAAATTGTGGTGTTTATGTCATTAAGGGCATATTATAAACCAAATACCCAGTTGCACAAAGGCAGAAATTGTCCTCAACGCGTCCTCTCCACGTCATCACTCTTAAAATAACTTCTGATAAACACACTGAGAGGAGGTGTGTGTGTGTGTGTGTGAGACATAGGGCGTGTTTATCAGTTGTCTGTGTATGGGAGACAGTGAATGATGGAGTAGCTTCTGGAAATGCAAAGGCAAAGACAGTAAGCATTCAGACACAATGCTGATTGGTGCTGACCGTACGCTGTGGACAGGGGCTTCTGTAGATGTACAGGAATCGATTGCATTTGAGTCAATTTTTTCTTGTTTAATCAATATTGTTGTACTTGCAGTAGCCGAAATACTGTCTGCTACCCTGTGAAGATGTCTTCATAAGCATGCTTAAAATGAAATGCTGTGTCTTCCTTACTGATTTATTGAAGGCGCAAGGATTAAGTCCCAGATGGACAATTAGACCCACCTCGAGTCTTAATCTTCCTAGTCTGACCTCACACGGACATAACAGAACTGAGATTATCTGACCACTGACATAACGTCGCAGGGATTATGTTTTTTTTTTTAGATGTAGCTTCAATTCAGCTTTTTCTCCCCTTTTTCTGATATAATTTAAACATATTTGTAGCTTCTTTTTTTTTTTTTTTTTCGACAGTGCTTCCTTTGGGTTTGTAAAAATAGTTGCTAATTCATTCTATGCTATTACGCTGCAAATGCGTATACAGTTTTGGTCACCTTGGATATGTTTGGCCACACAGAAGCAATGCTAAAAGGCTAGTCATATTTAAGATAAGTTTATACCATTTACTAAAAAATGGAAAATGTTAGTTAACGTGACAATTGTTTAGGTGGCCTAAAATGTTTGACTTTATAAAATGAGTTTCTAAAATCTCTGTTTTTGTAAAAAAGAGGACATCATGCTCATTCTTTGTGTGTGTTCAGATTGTAGGCATGCAAAAGTAGTGGCAGATTACATCATTATTTGTAACAGGTGTGTAATGTTTCTTTACAAAGTTGCCTGTTACTGCACTGACATACATAATATAATATCATTTTTGTCAGTTTTGTGGTTTTCTGTGAACAGGGATAATTTTGACAATGTTGTGAAACTTTTCCATTTTTGGTACATTGCTGTCAGAACAAACACTTAGCATTGTTTGGTAATTTTTGTGGTTGGAATCCAGTCATTTTTGCAAGAATCCATGTTGTTTTTGCAACAGGTTGAAATTTGTCTACTCTGAACAACAGAAAGCTGCTTGGTTTGACTTTTGTGTAAGCTGCACTTCTTATTTTGAATGCTGAGAATAGACGATGGACCATTTTGCAATGTAAACTGTAAATGTTTTTTCAGAACTTTGCTAGTGAAAGGAATTTGAAGATGAAAGATTTCCCCATGCAGATTTTGCTATTGTTTCAGATTTCACAATAGTGTGATGCATCTTACGCCTGTAGTAATGGAGAGTTATAACCCAGTTTTAATAGCAATGCAAAGCAAGAGTTATGAGTACCATGATCTTTCTTTTAATTGCACATTCAGATTTTTCTTCGTTACCTCATATGACACCTTGTCTTTGAAAGTGGCTGCAATGGAAGGCGGTAAAATCTATTGACTGCAATTGGTGCAGTTATGACATGTTTTATTACAATTGTTTCAGAGACTCATGGGAGTCAGAACTCGTCAGCCACATTATCGGTCTCTGGTAAAAAGAAAAAAAAAACTTGTTAGGTGCTTATGACTCAGAAGAGTGGGTTTTCAATGCTTGAATTGTGAGTATGTGTATAAATATAGCTTAAACTCCTATGGCTTTTTTAGAATAGGTACAAAGGCTTTGTTCATACTACAGCAACACCCTATAACAATCACACAGAACACCTTAGCAGTTGCATAACAGAGCAATATGCTTAAAACCATTTATTCCATATGCGCAGGACCTGGCAGTTCATGCACCGGTCATCTAAGTCAATGCTGGTTTGGAAACCACTTGGTGCATTTCAAGTGTGACTGGAGATGTTGTTTGTGCACCTGTTTTACAAGCCAGAAACGCCAATTCAAAATTTCACTGAAGTGTCTTTCTTAATCTCCCATACACGAAACACCAGTCTAAATCCAACCGGGAGCTGGTTGCAAAGAACCAGAAAAAAATATGCATTGCATAGTAGCAAGATGTTTGAAACCATTTAGACCAAATAGTGTGAGTAGAACTGAAACCTAAATTGTAGCTGTGATCCAGACAGGAGAGAAGTTTAAGAGAGTGAGAGTATTAGAGGCCAGCTAATGAAATCTGAGTAAAACATACACCCTTGTTTTGAGTATTGTCAAGTATGGTTACCATCCTCTGCTTTTAACCAGTGCAAGTGCACATACAAGAGTGAGAAGCTAGAGCACACACTGTGAGCACCTGGAGTAGTGAGCAGCCATTGCTTCCAGCACCCGGGGAACAATTAGAAGTTGCTCAGAGGCACCTCAGCTAGCTTGCGAAAATAGAGAGAGTATAGATCATTCACTCTCGCCACCTTCAATTTTTGTCGGGACCGGGAATCAAACCTGCAACATTTAGATTGAAAGTCCATTTCTAACCATTAACAACTGCCATTTAGTCCCAAACTTTTACCCTTGGTGTCAAGAGATAGACTAGCAACTAAAGGGCAATTTATACTTCTGCACTGAGTGCACTCTGTTGGTCAGGTGTTGCATATGCTTCACCATACCATGATGCAGACCCCGTTGCGCACCTTGCAAAAATGTAAATACAAATTGCAAATTGTAAATACAAGTGCAAGACCTGCCATTGCTCAGCTAGATAGTGGTGATGAGTGTGGGTGGAGCCGAGGGCAATGGAAGTGGAGCGAGGCCAGTGGTGCAAGTGTTTAATAAGTGTTGAATGCTGTGGAGCAGCCCCAGTTGGATACTTTTGATTTGTGTTTACTTTATGATTAAAGTTATAAGCTGCCTTGTCAACAGCCAAAAACTGATAGATGAAGAAGAATGATTAAAGTTGTTTGTTTGCCAATTTGGCAAATTGTTTGCAAATTTGCACCTCTTTCTAAGCATGCATTTCCGGCATGAACCCTAAACACCGGCAAGGAAGCTTAACACAGTGAAATATAGAAACCCTGCAGCCTATTAACATTAGAGGAGTATTATTATAAGCGCAGACGAAACACAGAAGCATAAATGCTTTCATTGGCGTCAGCTACATGCAAGTAATGCACTGTGAGGTATGGCGATCACTCGAAGCAGAAGTATAATTCAGGATTATCTCAAGAGCTTGTGATCTTTAGTGTCCCTGTTAATGCACTTGTCTCCCAATCCAGAAACACTGATCCGATTCCTGTTCAAAGCAGCGCACGTAGAACAAGATGATAGTAATAACATAATAATGTGCTTGAAACCATTTAAAGCATATCGCAACTGTATGTCAACCACCCTCAACACCCTAGCATTGTGCTGAAGCAAACACAGCTCTTCAGAATATGTAAAAGTTCACTCACTCTTCAAAGTGCTTACTGATGACTTTAAATGACACTTTTATTATCGGCACCATCTTAGACACATACACAAACAGGCACAGTCCCTATATAGCAGTTGCTATAGGGACAAATCATGCAGTGCAGGTTTTCTCAGGAGATCATCAATAATTCACAACATCCTCCTCTCAACCCCCAATGCTGTTTTCAGCATTCAATCTGTTGTTATCGCTTCATCCTCATGACATAGCCTTCAAGTTGTTAGTGGGTGCTTGATGGGAACTGCGGCACCACCTACATGCGCAAAGCTGTGATACCACAATTACTGGAAGTTAGGCCATGACTCGCTGAAGCTATACCCCAATGCACTTAAGATTTTATACTCCATGAATTTTCTGAAACCACAGACTTGCATTTCACATTCGTATGTCTGAAGCTTGATCACGTAATGTAACGTATGAACAATATGCAGCAGGTATGGGTTTCCTATGAAGGAGATTGGTGTCAAAATAACAGATGCGTTGTACATTAGCAAACCCTTTGGTCTAATACCATTTGTAGTCATCAGCTGGCTTCTCAGCCTGAGAAACATGCAATAACCAATGAGGCGTCTGTGTTTTGCAAATCACAGTTATTAAAACTGCCTTCAGCTCCAAACACAGCAGACGTCATTTCAGGTGCACTCTAAATGGAGATCACAATTAGACTGAAAATAGCCTTTCTTTTTCCTTCAGCCTTTTCTGTCTGTGTTTTATTTCTGCCAGCTGACAGCGCAGCTAGCCAGCCCAAAACACTAAAAATGTCATGGCAACACAGAGCGATTATTATGGCCTGTCAGGAACGGAGGCGAGGGGTGGCTTGTGAAAAAGAGGAGAGTTCGATCTGGACATGATTGATGATCTCCACGGAGGGTAGAAGACACACAAACACTCACAAAGACACTTACACCCTCATTCGCTATGACGGCATAAGGGGAAGGAAATAAAACATACTGGGACAGTTCAGGGTAATATTGCTATGGTTTGATCAATAATATGCGAGCTCTGAGAAAATTGGTCATGATGGTTTGAGAATTTATCTGATGAGGCTGTTTGCTGATTATTAGCGCACCTTGGGATGGCGTCAAGATTAATTAGAATGAAGCCGATTTGAGGTGTTGGTTTAGAGGTTAAACCCACAGACCTTTGTGTTGTAAGATTATTGTGGCATTAGCGGGAATCTACAAGCTCTTAAAGCTGCCCAAAGCAAAGCCGAGTAATATCCCCTTCTCTTTTCTCAACTTAGCGCTTCGCCAGACCTGTTTTTACAGCACTACACACTGCAAACACTCTGAAAATATACACTACAACTCAATAGTTGTTGGACAGTGAGTGTATTTAGTTAACCCTTTTTTCAAGAAAGACAAAAATAATGCAAGCTATACATAGTATTACATTTTTGTAAGATATGTACAATATAGGGCTGTGCAATTAATCGCAATCGCAAAAAAATCGTGGCTTAAGCACATTTCATTTCTAAATCGCGAAAGGCTGCAATTTTATCTATTAATTTATTTAGAGTTTTGTTCACGTTCTTGTGTGCATGATTTTAATATGTTAACCAATCAGAGCCAATGACGCAGCACACCAGGCAATTACACCTAAGCTGAGTGGGAGAAAGATGTTAACCAATCAGAGCTCACTCCACGCACGATGAAGTTGAGCAGGAGAACCGAATAGGTGGTTTTGATTTACGTTCGTTTTTATTCATTGTTATGACTGGAACTGAGGTTAGTTCATCTTTATTTGTTTCATGTTGTCTGTTTTTAAAACAATTTATTACAGTTTTGTTTATTAAGCAGTAAGTACTACTGTGTACAGTATGTGTTTAACTAAAGGGTGAGGTTAGTTGATCTTAATTTATTTTATGTTTTCTGTTTTAAAGAAAATTTTACCACAGTTTTATTTATTAAACTTAATACTTTGTTATTTCATTGTGAAATGTTTTGTTATGCACTTCTTGTGCACTGAATACATTTAAAATGTGTGTACAGTATGTAGCTTGTTTGAAAAAGCAAAAACAGTTGCCAAAATCACAAATAAAATCGCACTCGCAATATTCATTAAAAAAATTCGATTATCAATACGATTATTTTGCCCATATTGCACAGCCCTAGTACAATATCCATACTAAATTAATTACTAAATAATTACTAAATTACTAAATAGACAGTAAAATATGCTTCTTCTTTTATTACTTTAAGGCTTATATACAGTATATATATATA
>CAIGQQ010016509.1:0-11523 GCA_903798035.1 Danio albolineatus | reverse complement strand
ATCTCTCTACCTTCGCTAATCCAGCACAGGTTCTCCTGGGCTTCTTTGAGCTTGTTGTCGATGTCTGTCAGCTGGCCCTGGATCAGTGGCATCTCCACGTCCAGCACGGAGCTGATGATCTTGTTGTACCAGCCGGTGGTGAGCTCCAGATTGGCCACGTACTGCCACAGGAGCTCTCTGCTGGAGTAGATCTCTGCAGCTGCATCGGGGATGATCTCGGCCTGTCTGGCCTCCAGGTACTTCACCTCCCGCAGCACCGACACCAGCTACAGGAGCAGATAAGAGCGTCAGCGCACGAAACACAACATTAGCATGCTATCAGAAGCAGAAGGCTGACCTGCGGGCTGAAGTTGACAGAGAGCAGTCTGGATCTGGGCTCTCGGGATAGCAGCGGTTTGTTCAGATTAAACTGCGACTTCTCGGCCACAGAACTGGTCCAGATGTCATACAGTTTAGATGAGTATCTGCAGATGACACCACCATCGTTAGCTAATGTTTCCGTCCTACTATTTAAGGCACATTTTTGGATTAGCACATTAAAAACGGCATGTTGGAAATGTTAGGATGTGCATACATTTGGAAAATAAATATGAAAGATTAACCAAAATCACAAGTGAATGAGTAGGAAAATAACAGAATTAATAAAGTATACAGTAGAATACGGTGACATGAGCACTTTAGTCTTGTTGGATCTTCATGGTATAAATCACCACAGTGTGTAAAAGAGGAGCTTGGACATTTTCTCAAATGCATTATTGCACAATAAAGGATTAGGAATGAATAAATGAAGTCGACTGATTTCTTTAAGTAAGCTGCACTACAAAAAATAATCTGCCAAAATAATAAAAGACGACAATAATCAGCCAACGGGGGCAGCAGAGTAATCTTGTTTTCACTGTAAAATGAGATTATTTAGCCTCCGCCATGGGCAGATTATGCTGCTTTAAATAAAACTCCCTTCATTTCCACATTTTATTCCTGAAAAGAAGACAACAGTTTGTGCTTGTCTAGAAAATGTTGGATTTGTGGAGGTAAAGCATATTTTGCAGTGTGACAGACATGACCGCTGTCATCCCCTTCCAGCAAGCGCATCAGTGAACTTCTCGAGTATTTAAACCTCCACTTCAAACCCCATTTTAACCGCACTACAGCTTTGTTATTGGCTGGATGTGCGTGGGAATGTTGTATCAGTGGCGTGTCGTTCATCACGAGCCTGCATCGCGTCCCTGTACTGTACAGTAATCTCTTTATAGGCCATCATGAGAGAGCAGCCCTATTGAATCTCTGCTATGAGTTTGATGCTCTTATTACAGTAGCAGAGCTGTTGTCCATGAAATCAAATATCTCTTTGCTTCACGCCAGTCGTACATCTCAGTGTCAGGATGTAACGAGAGCACAGAGCAATAACAGGATTGCGTTTACACAACAGCACTGATTAGCATCATCTAACGAGGAGGTTTAATTTCAGACTGGAGACAACACAGATCTGGCCTTTGGGAAATGCATCATTTGCTTCTCGTACGAGTGAAATTGCACGTGAAACACACACACACACATCCGGGGTTACACAAGAGCGATCGCATGTTGTCCTGCATTAGCTACGCTTTACAAGCCATTGCTCATTCAGCACTATTGAAGCCTAGCACATAATTGGAGAAAATGAGACCCTGAAGTAATCATCTACAGACACTGGCGCCTTAACTAAGCAGATAAATCATCTTTATTTGTTTCTTCCATGTGAAGGTCCCTCAGAAACACCAGCCTACAGTATCTTGATGTTCCAGTGTACAGCTGAGGATATACAGTGTACTGCTGGAGTCTGACAGAAGGCCTTGTTTATTTACAGAGACTCCACACACTCATTTCACCAGACCCACATCACTGTTCTCTGTACACTGGCTAAATTAAAACTGTTCATCTGAGACTGAAGTCAACAACTGAGACGTAGAATAAAATCAATGATTAATATAACTGTATTAATAATTCAGGATGGCTAATGCACTGATTAGATGCTCATGACATATTTGGTATCCTCACTGTTGTAAAGACAGTAGTGTCCTCATGATTTTGAGGACACCGTGATTAACGAACGGTCTGCGCTAATAACTTTTATAGTTGTTTTTTACAAGGATGCAGCAAATTTATCAAAAATGATTGTAAAGACATTATAATGGGTGAAATGGGAAACACTTTAGTACCGATTCACACGATTAACTTCTGGCTCATTATCTGCCTTTTATTAAGATATCAGAGGTTTATTAGAACTTTAAAGTATGATCTTACTCTACATTCCTCATCCTACTCAATACCTGAACCCAACTACTACTTTAATTAACTATTAATAAGCAGAAATCAGTAGTTTATTTAGCAAACATGAATTGTACTTTACAATTTAAGCAATCATTTGATCATTTTATTAATCAAATCTTGATAAATAATATTAATCACAGTTTACAAATAGGCATGGGCTGGTATAAGATTCTGATGGTGTGATAACCTTGGATAAAAATATCACAGTATGACGGTATTGTGATTGCTGCTCTAAATTAAATTCTTTTTAAATGTCTGGCTAAAAAACAAAACCTTTTTCCTCTTTGAACACAATATATTTTATTTTGAGAAACATTTAAAGTATTTTGGCGCAGTAAAATTGTCAGGCTGAATAATTCAAGTGAATCATTGACTTCTGCGGTCTTCATTTGTTTTGAAAACCCAGATTTCTTTACAATTTACACCTGAAAAACTGAAAAAAAAATGTAAATATAAAATCTTACACACACCTTAGGAATGGTATAACAGAAAATTTTGGTGGTATGATAACCTTGACTATTCCATACCGCGGTATACCTTGAAAACGGTTATCATCCCATGACTATTTACAAATATGTATATATATGACGCTGCTGTTTTCAGCATTGCCAAAAACCATCAAATCATTACATTAGCATCCTTCATGAATGATCCTGTGGCACTGAAAACTGGAGTAATGATCCTGCAAGTTCTGCTGTGAACCTCAATGTCCAAACTCTCACTCATGGTGTGCCTCAGGGCTCAGCTCTAGGACCACTTCTTTTCTCTGTCATTCAGAAATATGGCTTTTCCAATCCCTGCGAGCTGATCCAATGCTATCTGCTCGTATCAGAACATCTGATGGACATTCCAGCTCAACCGTCCCATTGCTTCATCATAACCTCCCCATCATTGCAGGTGTCCACCGAAGCCTTTCTGCACTGCTGAAATGCGAGCTGATCTGTTACTCTGTTGTTGTGGAATGGAAGTGCCACTGGGTGCTGAGAATGCATTTTACGCTCAGCGATGAGCATTTTTAAAAGCATTAATAGAGGGAGAAGTGTTCACAGCTGAGCGTTTTTAGAAACAGCGCTCACATTTCAACCCTACAGTGGACACACAGCCTAACTGAGCTAATCTCCCTCTGCAGGCTCGTGTTCTGCTAGACTGGACTGCAATGCTGTCCGACAGAACTTCCAGACACAGTAAGATCACACCTCTGCAACTGATCCAGAAGCAGCAGTAAAAGTGCTCTTTAATGAGCTGAAAAGAGCACCCGTCACACCTCTGCTCATCAGTTTACATTGGCCGACAAAAGCTGCACTCGTCAAACTCAAAGTGTCTACAAAACAACCTCAGGCTCTGCAGCTCTTTACCAGCATGCACCGCTGATGTGCTCTTCACAGGCTGGAGTTCTGCAAGCAAACAACTCACTGTGGTGCAGGGTAAAGAGGAACAAAATCACGTCTTTTTGACCCGCTTGACCCTCAAAACTCTTTTCTGCTTTAATTCTTTCTACACTTAATCAAACACAAAGAGCGGTCACAGAACCTACTGTACATATCACTGCTCTTTCACTGATTAGATTGCTCCTATTTTCTTAAGTCGTCTTAGACATATGCATCTGATCATTTAGAAATAAAGATAGAAATGCAGATGCGCTAAATGAATTAAACTGTGCAATACATTCACACACAAAACTGTTTAAACTGTGATAATATTTTATAAAAGCACTGTTTATACTGTATTTCTGTTTAAATAAACTCAGTCTTAGTGAATGGAAGAGACTTATAATCTGTGTTTATATACTCACTGTTGGAGCTGCCGCATGAGCTCATCGTATTTCTGGATCATCTCCTTTGCATCCACTGACTCCATACATCTAAAATAACACATATAAAGTGTTTATTTAAAATATAGAACAGAAATAATCCGTAGTCTCCAATAAACTCATGACATGTATATTTACGGGTGGTTGATGAATCTGAAGTTATTGTAAAGAGTCTGTATGCGTTCCTGCAATTCCTGGACAAACTTCAATCCTCCAGAAACCGCAGGCATGTTCTTGGAGACAGGAGAGTAACCTGGAAGATCGATAAACACACGTCAAAAATGTAAGTCAATAGCAAGCGTGGTGGAGACAAGGCTTGTCAGTAACGCAGACCTCGGGTTTCCTCCATCTGCATCTGCTTCTTGAAGATCGTCTTACAGTCTTCCAGCTGCTTGTCAAACAGTTTGATCAGGACGGGATATCTGGCCTGAGCCTCGGCTGCTATCAGCGGCTGCTCCAGCAGTCGGCCAAACATGTCCAACACCTGCCAAGCAGAGATTGGGTTTGCTGTCTTTTAACAAGAAGATGAAAAAAACACACTAGACAAACTAGGGCAGTGCGAAAACCTGACAGTGAGTCTGCTGTACCAGTGTTGAGCAGAGATGAGTTCACAGCCCTCACTGACCTCTCTTTTACAGGAGTATTCTCTACAGTACAGGAGGCTGCACAGTAATGCATTCCGGCAGATACGTTAGATTAGGCAGAACCACCCTGTAAAAAACTTAACTTAGTTGTTGCATTATTGACTCAATTCTCTAAGTTTTCTCAACTTAAAAGGTTTAGTTGACAGAGTTAAATAACTGAATACTTTCAAGTTTACTAAACTTCCAATGTTTCGTTCGGTCACACTTTATTTTGATGGTCCGTTTGTTGAATTTAAGTTACATTGCTACTAATTCTCATTAGATTGTAAGTAGACTGTTAGGTTGGGGTTAGTGTAAGTTGACATGTACTTGCAAAGTTTCTTCTAGTCAGTTAAATGTCTGTTGAATGTCAGTATCAGCAGATATTAAGCAGATAGTCTACTAATACTCAAATGGACCATCAAAATAAAGTGTTACCTTTCGTTTTAATAGGTCAACTTACATTATCAAGTGAGCAGAACTTGCCAAGTTCAAATACATTAATTTACAATTTTAAGTTCACTGAACTTATTCTAGCAGATTTTCTCAAGTAGAAACAGAACAGAATACATTAAACATTTTATTAAAAGGTCTTCACTCCCAAATTAGCAATTACACATCCAGTAATTATTTTACAAAGTAACTTTAGAGTAAAAGTAATCTCTAAAGAGGAGAAAATAGACGAATAACTGTAAACTCTAAAAAAGACAGACTCCTGGGAAAACAAATGACAGCAGAACTTTAGATTATGAAATGTGATCTCAACATCTTTATTTCAGTGTATTGTTTAGTCAGTGTAGTCTCGCTCTGCAGATATCTGCTCCAGTGTTCATCAACAGTTTGATGTCCAGGAGTCATCCCTCTGCTCGGCTCGTCTTCAGAATCTGTGTGCTGTATGAAAAATGCCAAACAATAAAAATCTTTACATTACAAAATCTAAAACACTAAAGCTGACAGACATAAACACAACATGAGTGCACCAAACCTATTTACCATCAAATCATTACTCGTGTGATGGCAGAGCTTCAGCTTTAAGTGTCTTATAAGTATCTGTTGACTGGTTGTAGCTCCACTTAGTTCATCAACAGCTAACGCCCCACACTGTAGTTCTATGAAGAAGAGAAAAATAACATGTTTAATAAACAGAGTACACAATCAAGACCAGAGTGATCACTAAATCTTACACAAATTTACTGAAACATTCTGCTGCTTAAATATTTGTTTACATTATGCGTATGATGGGATATATCTGGTGAAATGAGTCAGTCTTCCTCTGGGAGTGTGCTGCAACCTTCAGAATGAGAAAATGGCATTAATGTGAATTATTGTAAATATTTTTAAGAATATTAGTCTACTGTGAACAAACAAAAATAAGACGTTTATTAAAATCTCACCTGTAAGTCAGTCTGGCCTCTGGGAATGAGCTGCAACATTCAGAATATAAGAAAATTAGTAGATTAGTCAGGGAACTGGAAAAGTACTATTATTATACACATGTTGAAATGTTGAAAACCAAACAAAACTTTGCTAAGCTTTATAAATGTGGCCAAACACCACCTGCACTAGCAAAGGGACATTTATACTGGGAGCAACACACTGATGATCAGTTCATGTCATTTTACAAGCTAAAACACACATTTGAAGAAGCATTACTTACCAAATGTGGAGACTGAACAATTAAAACATCTGCTGAAAAATATCCCATGTGTCTGACTTCTTCTGGTGCATATATGACTTTATGGTGCATATTCCGCCACCTGCTGGATTGGAAGTGTAAGTGCAACCTAAAGGATCAGCATGTGTTTGAGTTGACAAACACTATTACAGACTAGTTGAGACAGTGAAAACTCACCAGTTTAAGTTGAATTACCAACTTTGCTGTTTCAACTTACAAAATAATGTTAAAAAATAAAACGCAGAATCTGTTTTTACAGTGCAAAGAGAAAACTAGAGCTAATGTTACAAACTGAAGATCACAGCCCATAAAGTGCTACAGACAAATGAATATGTTGGGGGAAAATATGAAATAAAAAACTGTATAAGAGAGAAGCATAAAAAATATTTACTAGAGTAGTTTGTCATTTGTTTTGCAGTAACTGGTTCAGTCACCAAACTCTTATCGTAATGGATATGATTGTTTGATAACAGTTAATTTAATTGTTTTGTTTGAAAAATAAATAAATAAAAGTGCTATATATTGTGTAGAAATGGATAAAAATATTCATTTTCAAAAGTGGGTGTTCTCATTAATGCTGAGGGATGTATATTGCGACTAGGCATGGGCCGGTATAAGATTCTGACGGTATAACCGTGGATAAAAATATCACAGTTTCACGGTATTGTGTTTACTGCTCTACAATATATTCTTTTTAAATGTCTGGCTAAAAAAACAAAACCTTTTCCCACTTTGAACACAATATATTTTATTTTGAGATACATTTAAAGTATTTTGGGGAAGACAACAAGTCAGGCTAAATAATTCAAGTGAATCATTGACTTCTGCAGTCTTTAAAAAACACAGATTTCTTTACAATTTACAACTAAAAAAAAATGTAAATAAAAATCTTACACGGGCGCCACGGTGGCCTAGTGGTTAGCACGTTCACCTCACAGCAAGAAGGTCGCTGGTTTGATCCCCGGCTGGGCCAGTTGGCATTTCTGTGTGGAGTCTGCATGTTCTCCCCGTGGTTGCGTGGGTTTCCTCCGTGTGCTCCGGTTTTCCCCACAGTCCAAAGACATGCGGTACAGGTGAATTGGGTAAGCTAAATTGTCCGTAGTGTATGTGTGTGAATGACAATGGATGGATGTGTTTCCCAGAGATGGGTTGTGGCTGAAAGGGCATCCGCTGCGTAAAACTAAGTTGGCGGTTCATTCCGCTGTGGCGACCCCGGATTAATAAAGGGACTAAGCCGAAAAGAAAATGAATGAATGAAAGAATCTTACACACACCTTAGGAACGGTATAGCAGAAAAATTTGTCTGTATGAAAACCTTGACTTTCCCCAACCGCGGTATACCTTGAAAACTGTTTTCGTCCCATGTCTAATTGCGACATCAATATAATTTGGCCAGATGACTTGAACAGCTCTATTTGGAATGAACACACTCATTTAGACACATTAATTCATTAATGTCTTAATTAGTTAATAAACAGTGCTTCATGGTTTTCAGAAGAGTCAAGCAGCATTCTGATACAGAAATGAAATAATAAAATCCAATGCAAAATATAAAAAGCCACTGTATAGTCTGCAGTAAAACTACTCTTCATTAAAGTTACAAATGTTTGTTGTTAATGTGTGTGCCGGAATGTTTCAAACGCTTTAAACACATGCAAATAATCAACTTTCCATGCTGAAAGGATATATTGTGCAGCCCTAAAACAAACCTTTTCTACCAATCACTTCCATACTTTTAATATTCCACTGCACTTATCGACTGCAAAGATCAAATACACAATAATGGAAATATGCTGGGCTGGAATATTCAGCTCATTGTGAGTTCAGCTTCGGCCCTAAAGCGTCTTTTATTCTCCTGAGGCTTCAAACTGAGCTCTGGTAAAGATCTGTGTGCATTCCGCTCTAAAAATTCAGCCTGCGCTCCTGATTGGGACTTGATAATACGCAGGTATCTTTAACTCATTAAAAGACAGAGAACAGCAGTGAAGCTGTCTGTGCATCACGTATAAAGCCTTTGCTATTTCCCGGAGCAGGAGCATGTGTGCAAACCCACACCAAACACGGCTGCTGTGGCTGTATGTGATGTTGCTCACCTTGAAGGAGTGCTCCAGGCCTGAAGCGTCATCAAAAGCGTTGCAGAAGATGGCACCCAATCGCCTGTTCGTATCATCCACCGTCAGCTGGAACTCTGCGAAATCTGATTCAAACTCCTGCAAAGAGTCCAGTCAGCTTTATTTCTGCAGCACAGATGCTTTCACAGCAGATTCACATCAATAAACAACCAAATATAGGCTTCTGCTCGTATCAGATGTTCTCGATGTGATGAATAGCTGAAGCTTTTATCATGATATAGACCTGCAAAAGTTTACTTTAACAGAGATTATAACCAAAACAGAGTTAGTGTTTATTATTTGACTAATTAAATAGCAAAAGAATGATAATACCACTATAGGTCACACTTACAATACAATAAAGACTAATTGTTGAATGTTATTTAACACATTAAACAGTGAAACAGTGATAAAAGCCAGATTATACTTACATGTTAAAGTTAATAAACATATACAACTCAGCATTAATAGTTATTAACTGCATTTATTAAAACAAATACAGCTTTTGATTAATAAAAGACATTCAATAGTCACTAAAAAGATTTTTTTCATGTCATAGGGATCGAAAAAAGCATTTGGTGCAGTGATGAACGCCCATCTGAATATGCTTAAAGATTAAATAATAAAGAATAATTTACCCTCATCACATCCATAATGTGCTGTTCATTATCATGATATATAGAATTATTAATTAGATGTCGATCAAAATAACACAACTAAAGAGGCACACTTGATCAAATATAAGGCAGATTCAGATTGTGCTATAAAGCATCCATAAAAACACACGAGTTAGTGTTTAATATTTGACTAATTAAATTGTAAAAGAATGATAATACCACTATAGGTCACACTTACAATACAATAAAGAGTCATTGTTGAATGTTATTTAACACATTAAACAGTAAAACAGTAATAAAACCATATTATAATTACATGTTAAAGTTAATAAACATATACAACTCAGCATTAATAGTTATTAACTGCATTTATTAAACAAATACAGCTTTTGATTAATAAAAGACATTCAATAGTCACTAAAGATATTTTTTTAATGTCATAGGGATCGAAAAAAGCATTTGGTGCTGTGATGAACGCTTTAAATATGCTTAAACATTAAATAATAAATAATATTTTCCCTCATCACATGTGCTGTTCATTATCATGATATATAGAATTATTAATTATATGTCTATCAAAATAACAATTAAAGATTATGCTATAAAGCATCTATAAAAAAACATGAGTTATTAATCAGATCAACTCTGTTTAATGTGGATTCAGTTTACTTTAATTTATTCAGGTCAACAACGGCTTTAAAGCTGTGTTCAAGCCCTGTCAGTCATGTGTGTTTTTACTGTGTTTGTTGCCCACTTACCATACTATTAACATCCAGGCAGTCGTAGGGCTTCTCTGAGAATGATTTGTACGTCTGCAAGAAGTCTTCATGCAAACGCTGGACAATCTGGCTGAGAGATTTCCCCTGAATGCCTCCAAACTCGATCTTCTCCAGCCTCATCATATCCATGACAGTCAGCAGCACCGTCTAGAGCAGGTGAGAAAGAGCCAGACGGACGTGTCTTCATATATTCTCACATTCTGCATCACTGACTCGTGAACTCATTACGCATACTGAAGTTACCCAGAAGGCCTGTGTGAGCTCAGGGTCGGTGTGCTGTGAATAAACGCTTTTTTTCTTACTTAGAGGTTTGGTCTCCTTTCTAGTCTACATATCTAAAGATTCTTAAATCAAGAAGCACTTTCTGGAACAGAAATACACATATCTTGTTTTCAGAAATAATAATTTAAAAACAAGTAAGCTTTTCTTTAAAATAAGCAGAATAATCTGATATTGGGGTAAACAAATAATGTGTTTCACATTAAAATAAGAGTAATTTGCTTGCCCATTGGCAGATTATTTAGCTTGTTTTAAGGAAGAACTCTGTTTACTTGTCTAGAAAGTGCTTCTTTATTTAACAATCTTTAGGTATTTGGACTAGAAAAGACAAAAAAAAAGCTTATTTGCAGTGCAATATTTCTCTGAATTGAGGATTTAAGGCCTAAAATGTTAAGACCCCGCAGACACCCTGAATACTGAGTACAACAATACTGAATATCACATAATTCTTGGGCATCATGCAGCCCTATATGTCATATTCCTCCAGTACCGTCTTGCCCTCACCTCAATGGTTCGGAGTCTCTTCATGAAGTGATCCAGGCCGACGAACACCATGAGCGGAGAGAAGTCCCAGGGCTTGACTGGGTCTTCGTTCTTCTGGTAGTGGCTGAGGTTGGCTCTTCTGTCCTCATATGTGCTCTTGAAGTGTGTCAGCAGGTCTACGGCGGCCTGAACGCGCAGCAGACTCTCCAGAACATCACCTTTCAGGATGTCATCCGGGCTCAGGAAACTCCGGGCCTGAAAACAACACTCGGGTTAGAGTTAGTCGTTCAGATGAAATACGCTAAATCTAGCAAAGCAAAAGAAGCATTCAGCACTAAAACTACTGTTGGATTAAACCTTTAAAGCATCAATCATCAGTCATCACAGACGCTCCAGAGCAGGAGCACTGTCAGCGCTGTAGTTTGCACTGGTTCTACTCTGTGTTAGACGTTATAAGAATGAGAAGCTGCATCTGTGCTCTCTAACTCAGTAGATCAACCACAACTGCACACTCACACTGGCATCTTTAAAGAATTACACTGTCATTGTGTTGTATTTTTGGTTTCATTCATTCACTAACCGAGGCATTAATTCAAATAAAACCTTATTGAAAGTGACACCTACCTATTATCATCTCATCAAACCAAAGTAAAAGCGTCAGAACGATGACATGAACAGCAGAGCATTACTGAGCTGCAGTCTACCTGCTGGATGAGGAGGTTGCAGATCTCCTGCAGAAGCACAATGACTCGTGCTGGTTTGCTGTAGTATCTGCAGTTGGCCCAGATCAGACACACCGTGTGCATGAGCGGAGGGATCTTTGCCTTCAGCTCACT
>CAIGQQ010016461.1:0-13461 GCA_903798035.1 Danio albolineatus | reverse complement strand
ATATATATATATATATATATATACAAATAAATGTCATGCACAGCTTATTCTACCAAGTTCTGTATCTGAAAATTACACTTTTTTAAAAAATACCTGGAAATATAAAAAAATTTAATGTTTCGCACAAGTCTCGTATCTGAAAACTATACATTTGTCAAAATTGCCTGAAAAAATTCAAACACACAAGCCAAGCACAACTTATTCCACCAAGTTTCGTTTATGAACAAAATGTTTTTTATTTAAAAATGATTCTTTTAAAACTATCTAAAAAAAAATCTTTTTTTTTTTGTTGCACACAACTTATTCCACCAAGTTTTGTATCTGAAAATGATATTTTTGTTAAAATTCCCTGAAAATATAAAAAAATATGTTGAACACAACTTATTTCCTCAGGTTTTGTATCTGAAAATGATCCCTTTGTAAAAATTCCTTGAAAATATATATAAATATATAAAATAAATGTCATGCACAGCTTATTCTACCAAGTTCTGTATCTAAAAATTACTTTTTTTTTAATTTAAAATAAAAAAAATTAATCTGAAAACGATACATTTGTCAAAATTGCCTGAAAAAATTCAAACACACAAGCCAAGCACAACTTATTCCACCAAGTTTCGTATCTAAAAATAAACAAACAACTCAAATTTGCAGCTTTTTGTAACTTTGAGACGACGTAAAAAATGAATCCCTGCATTTTAGTTGTTTACTAATGCTTGTATTGTTTCATGTACATAGTTTGTTGTGTGTTTTGTGGGTTTTTATAAGTAATGCAAGTCGTTTTATTGTCTAATATTGCAATTTGATTTGTGATTTAACTGCGAATTGCAATTGTGAATTAATTTGCAAAGTTTTCAGTAGTGTGCAGGACACACTTTAAATGAAAGGAATACAACCAACTTTAGCTGGATATATTATCTGTCTGTATAAACATTTACGTTTTAGCCTTTCGTAGTTAGCCAATCGCAATGATACAGGATTTACAGTGAGTTATCAATGATTATTCCGGAAATCAATCATGGTTTTAATGATAATAAAAAATTTAAATGATAATACTAACCATCAGAAAGTGACTAGTTAATCATCACAAATTATTTTCATATCAATTATAGGCTTGTTCTAACAGTTGTTGGGGTTTTTCTAAGGCGATTTGTTCGCACAACTGCAGAAGTTGTGTTGTGATTTGTGAGCACAGTGTTAAGCATATTTTAAGCAGCCTCAGCAGTCACGAGACGGCTGATATCTGTGGATGTGAAGGGAATTCTTGAGCGACTTTTGGATTAATCTGAGGGCTGGTGAATTGGTTCACCCTTTGATCCCTTGTTAGTGTTGTTCAAGAGATCAAGGGAATGAAATGTATGCCTGTCCCGTTTTCATGCGCTCAAGTCAGTGTGTTGTTGGCTGATGGTTGTTTTCACTCAGATGTGTTAGATCTGAAAACCAGTGTTCTGTAGAGTACTACAATATTATTGTTTATAATACACACACCTTATGGTCACATTAAAGAGCCCCTATTATGGGTTTTTGAAAATGAGCTTGCATGCAGTGTTTAACACAGCTCTAAGTGAAGTGAAATATCCAGCTAAGGCTTAAATCTGTGTTTCAGTGTTTAAAACTATTGATTCATCTATAAAAGTGTCGACTCATAGTTCTTCAAACGAATCGCCGTGCTTATGAGTCTTTAGCCATTTCAGCATGACGTGAACATGAAACATAAGCCCCGCCTATTTGTGCTTGCGCAGACCCGAGAAGATTCAAAACCCCCAACCCCGCCCACAAAAAAGGCGGCAAGCAAAAGAACCAATGTTGCCAGATTGGGCGGTTTTGAATTTGATTGTGCAGGTAAAAACCTTTTGAATAGGGTTTGGGCTGGAATCAGTCAGCTACATCTGGCAACACTGAAAAGAACACTTTAGCAGACATGTGCTCAGCTGGATATTATTAGAAGTGTGAGGATGAACCAAAGATGAAGCTGTGGAGTCAGTGGTTGAGGTTTATTTTTGCAGAAATGCCTCAGCATTATAGCCCAGCCTTGTGCTGTGTATCCTCTGAGGAGTGCTTCTGAAATCTACACGCTTACAACGGGGGATTCGTCAACCGTTTGTTAAAGGAAGGATCAGAAAAGACTATTGATGTATGCAGGGGAGAACTGGCCATAGGGAGCACCGGGACATTTCCTGGTGGCCTGACGTTGAATCTGGCGTGCTATCCAACAAGTGTGAGTAAGTGTGATTAAAACGGTTGCCTCATTGTTTTCTCTAGCTTGTAAATGATGTATTTAATTGTGTTTTGTAACTTGTAACTGCTTGTAGTGTATCTGGTGAACTTGTATTCTCATATCGCGTCTAAAAGCACGTTGTAAACGTGATGCGTGTCGCTTTGTTTGCGGATTAAAATGCATTTGTGAGCTGCGTTTCACTGCTGTTTGTCGTTGCTATGGCTACATCAGCTCTCCTACACACACGCGGCGGTCCTGTTTCATAATGGTTCAGTTTTTGTCACTGTGTGCATTAATACTAAATGTCTGTTGCTGTTTTTACTTCTGGTTAAGAATAAGGCAATATGCTGGGAGATGAGGGGGTTAGGTTCGGGGGTGAGGTGTCTAAAATACGGGCGACTCCTGGGAAAAACGAGAGTGTTTGCAGATATGCTCACGCACACACTATGACTACTTCAGTATTGATAAGCCGTGGTGGGCATTCTCTCGCGCTGAATGAGGTCGACCAATTGCAACAGACTGGGTCATCGGTCCAATCAGCGCAGTTTAGCATCGCACTAAGGAGGGATTTTGGAAGAAATGAATCACTGAACGATTCATATGGGAGTCGCTGGGATAATGAGGTAAAAATAAATGCATATTATAAGACAATAAAAGTGTTTTTTGACCATGCATGCATATTAGCCTGCTGTTGGAGACCCCCAAAACCAAAATATGACCCTTTTTATTGTATAAAAGGGACTCTTTAAAAGAATTGGGAGGGAAGATAGTTTTGAACATAGCATATTTTGTGAACAGTTAAATAATGTTATACAGTATCACCTTATGTGGGTTAAATTTATAAAGTCACACTGGCTATACTTTCATAATTATTATGCAAGTCAGTATTTTTTTCCCATTCAATTTGACC
Organism: Danio albolineatus; assembly: GCA_903798035.1. Lineage (NCBI taxonomy): Eukaryota > Metazoa > Chordata > Actinopteri > Cypriniformes > Danionidae > Danio > Danio albolineatus. The sequence continues at coordinate 10,336 of CAIGQQ010016461.1, read as the reverse complement.
AGTTTTATCTATTTTGTTACACTTCAGCTTGTAAATCTTATAAAGTACGAGTCTTGTTTCCATTTTTTTTACCTTAAAGTCTCTGAGAACGGAAAAGCTAATGCCTCCGGAGATTAAAGGGTTCCCAAAAGTTTAATTCTTGGTTTGACATATAATTCTGCATCTTAATTCTTAAAACCTGAAACACTGGGAAACTATGAGATGCTGTAAACCGTTGTGATCTGTTAATGAACTCAGTGGCACTTTTGAAATGCACAGCACATGATGTGTTTATTTAAATAAAGAATTTGTGATGGCAACACGGTGGCGCAGTAGGTAGTGCTGTCGCCTCACAGCAAGAAGGTCGCATGATCAAAACTGTCCCTTTCATCTGAAGTCATGAATAGCTCAGTTAGATAGGTTGATTGATATGAGTTCTGAACCTTTTGACTACACAAGTTTGAATCTCGCTGATGACGTGTAAATTATAAATATTTTTAGGTTAATTTTGGTTATATACTGTTCTGCTACACAAATGTTTAACTCAATAACGTTTACAGTGACAATGACACCAAGAAATAAGTATCTTTATTTGTTATGGGCATGTTTTGTTGCTGTGAAAAAGTGACGAATCTGCCAATATGCAAAAGTGAATAGCTTTCATCTGGAAAGGGACACCAGTTCAGACGGTCACCAGTTAAACACCGGCTTCATTCAGTTTACTCTTAAGAGTCCTCAAGCAGATGTTTACACCGTGTAGACTTGACATCATGTCCACGATTACAGCGTACGAGTGGCCCTCGTTAAAATATTGAACACATTGATGCAGTCTGGTGTTTACGTCTGGTCCGCGTCTTTTAGAAACTCCAAACACCGACCACACGTAAAGCAAAACCGAGCTGTTTTTAACGTCTAAAAATGAATGGAAGTGAACGAGAGCGGAAGTCTCGAGACAAAAAGATTCAGGCCCCGTTTACATTAGTGCGTTTTAGTTTAAAAAGGCGTTTTAGCATGAAAACAATCTGCGTCCACACTAGCGGATCTCAACAGATCTCCTTCCACCAGAAACGTATATCACGTGACCTTTTGCGCACCATTCCCACACTCTGAGCATGAGCGCTCAAGTATAAACAGAAAGCACGTGTCTCGCTCGGCATTTGGTTATTGTTAGTCAACAAACGCTGGTTGAACGATGAACGCGATGGTAAAGAAAGCAAGAGAGGTCTTTATGTGGACAGACGACGAGGTTGAGTTGTCACTTAAAGTAACAAATGAATATAAAACATCCATGGCTATCGAAAATACCGTGTTTACAGTAAAGGCTGGTTTGCCGTCTGCCGGTGACGTTATAGCCACGTGCGCTTGACGAATAAGGAAAGGATACACAATGACCCAAATCCCCAATCACGTAGCGGATCTCAGCAGCCACGCCTCCGTTTTCAAAGATATCCGTCCACACTGAGATGCAGCGGCTGCATTTTAGAATGAAAACGCCGTCTCCAGCGTTTCTAAAACGCTCCGTTTTCGCACCTCGAAAACTCGGGCGTAGTGTGGACGGATGGCGTAACCGTAGCAAAACTTATGCGTTTTAAAACGAAAACGTACTAGTGTAAACGGGGCCTCAGATGGCTGCGCCCCCGCTCATCCGCGGAGAATAAGATCAATAGAGTCTTAAAGGAGGTGGGAATTGCCTAGAGAGCATTTGATTGGTCAGAAGATTTGATGAGAGACTGAAGTATGGGATGTCAAAAAACAACAACAACAATCCATTATGACAGAAGTGACACACTGCAAGATTTAAATGTTTATATATTCCTAATGTGAATTTTGTCACTGTTTTTGGAGCACAGTAGTTTATCCTTAAGACTTCACGGGGACTTTAAATTCACACATCAGTGTTGCAATTAATGAACAAAAAATGCCTGTGAAGTTTCCTCTTTCCCCTTGTTGAGCTGGAGGTCATGTTTAATGCATGGCAGCCGCAGTGATATCAGATTACTCCTGCGTTTCCTGCTCGCTAACACTCCGTGGGGGTTTGTCACCGAGCCCAACAGACCAACAATCAAGGACATTTGCCTCTTTTATTCCGGCATGGGAAATCTCTCAGATGATGCAGGATTTCTCTGCGCTGTGGACGTAGGTTTGCCTGTGGGGGATCACTCAATAAATGCTGCTTTATGCACTGTGTCAAAGAGAAGCCGGAAAGCATTGTGCGCAGCCAGGATGAGGAGAGTGTCATCATTTGTGCCTTTATAGAAAGCATTCATGGCATCTTACATCCTTTTCTGTATCATACTTTGTATCATATCATCTGTGCATCAAAACCAAATGACCGTTTATGCAAGGATGCAGCGTCTATTGGCGGGATGGTAAATTTGACATTGTTTTCTCTTCTGGTTGCCGTTATAATTATATATATATATATATATTTTTTTTCTGAAAGTCTTGATAACACCATCGTTGAGTTGTTCTTTTATTATTTAAGCAAATAGAAATGCAAAATATACATTTGTTTCCATTCGCTGCACTCTAATTTATGGTCACTGAGTACAGTATGGTACAGACTGGGTTGGTACGGGTCACCTTTATCAGGCTTGCGTTTCCACTTCCAAAAAAGGTACTGATGGGTACCATTCCGAGTTCATAATAGTCCAAATGGTGATGATAATAGTTTAAAATGGCTGTTTGTTTATGTTTTAGGTTGCTGAAACAATCATTTTCTCCTTTGTTTTTCCGGCTTCTCCTTTGTTTTTTCGAGCTTGACTCTCACGTTTGTCTGCTTCTGAAAGGATTGGATGTCAGAAGCACTTCAATAATCACGTGCACATTATTATCATCAGCTCTTGCAGTTCGTTATTTTAAATATAGACACGCACACACCCGAGAAAGCGAAACCGCTCGCACTTTATACGGCCTTGTGAACAACTACGGGGAACATGGTAGATTCTGCTCTTCTTGGCTACTTGGCTTGACAACAAGGTTTATTTAAGCTCGGGTTGACCATGGCTTATTATTATATTATTACGGTGTAATGTCTCTGCTGTGTATTTAAAAATGGCGCTTTCTTTGTTTTCATTTTCTTTCTTGCTGGTAACGTATCTCTGTAAACCAATAGTGTTCTGTTGCTCATTTTGCTCCGTCTTTTGGTACCCTTTTGTAGTGCTAGGTACCCTTCCGAAAGGGTACCCAAAAAGTGGTACGGTACGGTTCACTTTTTGGTACCTTCTGACAGTGGAAATGGCCATAAAATTGTACCACTCTGTGGAAACGGGCCATAAGGGGTCGTTTGCATAGAATGTGAAACGCGATACTTTTTAAAATTGTTTTTCAATGTAAACACGTTTAGCGGATGTGATAGCCATTACGCTCGCATCTTTTGAATTTCCATGCATGATTTTTAGATGCCACATTAGGTTGAAAGATCATCAACTTTCACAAACAGTGTTGTGCATTACTGTCAGTTTCAAAAGCTGTGGACCAATCTAAAGAGAACGGAGGCGAGGGCAAACATTGCAAGGTTCTGTTTATAGTATCAAGCTGGCATGACATCTGTTGGCGGTGGAGGCGCTCATTAGCTATGTTTCCATCTACCTATATGTATGCGCATTTTGAAATATTGCATAAAAAACACCAAGATGCTCATAAATTTTGAAAATGTGCATAACTTTTTATGCGTTAAAAAAATGGCCATAAACTTTAATGGAAACACTTTTATAGAATAAATTCCATTATCCGCATTAAAAAATATCCTGTGATTTTGTCACAAGAGATCATTTGATGATATAAATGGTATTAATGGGCAAACCAGTGGGTTGACCATCACCCCAAGTACATCAGTTTTATTATTATTATTATTATACTATTATTTATACCTCCAGAGAGTGTTTTACACCTCTATAATTCACCACGCGTTCATTGCATTTTGTCTTCTGAGGTTTATCTTGATATCTGGCACCAGTTTTTCAGGAAATGACGATTTTGTTTTTTTGACTCGTTGGATGGAATGCTGTGTTTATTTGCAATTTTTTTATGCGATATTACGGTTTTGCTCATAACTTTAATTTGCATCTTTTTAAGGAAACATAGCTGTGATATTTAGGATTCATGTTCAAGTGCTTAAGATAACATATTGTTTTCCTATTTCTAATAGGTTTGTTCTTGTTGATAATTAGTGTTGGACACGTTCCTTTAAAATAGTAATTAGTTATAGTTAGTTCTCACGAATAGAAACTAGAGTTAATAGTAGAAATAGAGTTAGTAACTGAGTTGCTGACATAATTATAAGAGTGACCAATTACCAGGGAAAAAAAAAACAAATTTGTCAAATGACGATAAAATAAATATAAAAGATTGTACACTAATCTACACTATTTCACAACCCAGGCTCATTCAGTGAACGAAGTCCTAAGTACGTTTTTGGAGGCCGTGAAATACGTCCCGGGAGGTACGTCTTTTTGCACTTTTTGTTTTTCGCGAATCCACGAGAGGCCGCTACGTGCGCTTTTTAAAATCTCAAATGTCTCTCGCGAGTGCCCTTTGCACCCGCTTTTCTTGCGTAAACTCAACCAACAACTTTCCAAAAAAATTCAAAATAAAAGCTCTTGTCTCATTTTTACCACGTTTTCAGATTTTACCGTGTTCTCACCCTGTTATTTTCTGGTTTATTACATTTTTTTGGATTCTGTTTTTGTCTTACCTGCTTTCTGGAACCGCTCCTCACCAGACACGAACCCCGTCGTCGTGGTCAACTCCTCTCTGCGTTTTAAGTCCAGCGATGAACACGGCGAGGTAACGAGACAAACTGATTGCAGTGAAAAAAGTCGTCCACACGGAGGCAATCGGTCGGCTGGTAAGCGCGAAAAGGAACGGCGTCACACTGCCCCATAGCGTTCGATTAAAAAAACGAAATGCATCCATATGTACCTCTGACTACATAATGTGCGGTCTCCAGAAACGTACGTGGGACTACGTTTTCAGAATGAGCCTGTGTTGCTAATTGGTAGTGTTGTGGGACAATGTGAGAGACAACCATCAAATTAAACATCAGTATATTATAATTACTATAGTTGCACAATAAAACACATTAGATGGTTTAGAACTTATTGCTATTAGATGTTATTTTGTTTAATTCTGTCTAAGAATTGTTTGTGGTGGAAAAAAAATGAAGTTTTGTTTGCTTTGATGTTGTGACTTCATCTCCTCCTGTGGTGGCAGAGCTCATGTTATCACCTGTGTAGCCACCAGTTTTGTTGGATTTTTATCTTCTGAGGTTTATCTTCATGATATTTGGGACTAGTTTATCAGGAAGTGGCGATTTAGTTCTCTTTGACTCGTTGGATGGAAACCTTGCAAATCTTTTATGCACTATTCCGGTTTTGTTCATAAATTTAATTTGCATCTTTTGATGGAAACACAGCATGTGGATGGAAACATGTCCAGATATCCGGAGTTATATGATACAGATATGGCTACTAAAAACGTGCGAGTGATCTAAAGTTCTGTCGCATCTTACTGCAGTAGTGCGCGTCAAACTACAACATGGTCTAGCATTCAAGTGTATTCAAGTGCTTATCATAACATATTGTTTTCCTATTTCTAATGGGTCAGTTATTGTCGATAATACATCACGCTTATAATATCACATCACGTGGACCTCATGCTACACTGGGTTTTTTTCTTTAAACCCATTCCTGAGCATTTGTATAAGCAAAGACACACCGAGCCATAACTATGACCAACAGAAACAAACCCAGAAATATGAAAAAGGGTCCGTTGTTTCAACCCCTGTTGTCCAAGCTGGCTGCAGCCATCAGAAAGCCAGAAACTAACGTTCGGTGCCTTTTCATGTTTTCATGGCCTGAAAGGGGTTTTAGCGGAATACGGAGGGAAAATGGGAGATGAAATTGAAAGCAGCTTAGTGGATTGATGCGGATGGGATTTCTCTTCCTAAGCATTGGATGTAGGAAGCTGGCAAAGAGAGCGGAGGAGAGTTGCAATCTGCTCCAGCAGAAACGCTGAGCCGAGCTGACCTACTTCTTCTGGCTGCTCCCTGAATCTCCTCCATCTTCATGCAGCATCTGAGGAGCCGGACGTGGAGGCGTCAAACACCGTCTGTGATCGATTTCACATTTTGTTTGATGGAATTTGTTCGTTAAATGTATAATTTTTCATCTATTTTTCATCCATTATTGTGGATAAACAGATTCACCTTTGCTTGTGCTTGATTTTCTGCTAAATATTAAGGATATGTCAATAATATTGGGGGCATCACGGTGGCACAGTGAGTTGCACGACCGCCTCACAGCAAGAAGGTCGCTGGTTCGAGCCTCCGCTGGGTCAGTTGGCATTTCTGTGTGGAGTTTGCATGTTCCCCCGTGGTTGCGTGGGCTTCCTCCGGGTGCTCCGGTTTCCCCCACAGTCCAAAGACATGCGGTACAGGTGAATTGGGTAAGCTAAATTGTCCGTAGTGTATGAGTGTATGTTTCCCAGAGATGGGTTGTGGCTGGAAGGGCATCCGCTGCGTAAAAACAAATGCTGGATAAGTTGGCGGTTCATTCCGCTGTGGTGACTCCAGATTAATAAAGGGACTAAGCCAGGGGTGCTCAACCCTGTTCCTGGAGAGCCACCCTCCTGCAGATTTCAATTGCAACCCATATCAAACACACCTGCCTGTAATTATCAAGGGCTGTTTAGGTCCTAATTAATTGGTTCAGGTGTGTTGGATCAGGGTTGCAACTGAAATCTGCAGGAGGGTGGCTCTCCAGGAACAGGGTTAAGCACCCCTGGACTAAGCCGACAAGAAAATGAATGAATGAATGAATGAATGAAATTGATTTGTATGTAAGTCATCTAAACATTTGCATATTATTCAATAGTATTACTGAAACGAATATAAAAACTGAATAAATATATATTTACATTTGCAAAAAAATTATAATGTTCTGTGATTTTTTATTTTTTTTTATTTTTTTTTGGTGTAGATTTCCTGTTGTACTTTTATAATCCTTTTGTAGTTAAAGAGCCCCTATTATGGATTTTTGAAAATGACCTTCCATGCAGTGTGTACCACAACTCTAAGTGAAGTGAAATGTCCAGATAAGGCTTAAATCTGAAAGTCCAAAGTGTTTAAAACTATTGATTCATCTATAAAAGAGTCGACTCGTCATTCTTCAAATAAATCGCTGTTATAACGAATCTTTAGCCGTTTCGGCTTGACGTCAACGTGAAACATAAGCCCCGCCCACTAGCTGCGCGCGCAAACCCCAGGAAAGTTGAAACCCCCCGGCCCCGCCCACAGACAGGAAGAGAAAGTGGAAGATGACAAACACTATCGAATTCAGGTTAAATCATGTTACGTAGACGCAGTGCTCTGAAGTGTGAGGGGGAAAGTTGTGCTCTTTTCCCTTCCTAAAGATAAAGCTGTGAGAGTCAGTGCATGGGGCATTTTTGCAAAAATAAACCTCAGCATTATAGCCCCAGTCGTGTGTTCCCTCTGAGGAGTGCTTGTAAAATCTACACTATTACAACGGGGGATTCGCCGGCCGTCGTTAACGGAAGGAGCATGGGGAGCACCGAGTATTTCCCAGTGGCATGACGGCTGATCTGGCCTGCCACCGTGAATATGGCCTGCACCCTCTATCCACCCTCTATCTCCTTCTACCTCCAATTTCAATGTAAGTGTGATTAAAACTGTTGCCTCGCTGTTTTCTCTAGCTTGCAAATTATGAATTTAATTGGGTTTTGAGAACGCGACGCGTGTCGCTTTAAGGATTTAAATGCCTTTGTGAGCTCGTGTTCCTCTGCTGTTTGTCATTGCTATGGCCACCATGGGCTGTTCCTACACACATGCGGCGGTCATGTGTCATAATGGTCCAGCTTTTGCTGCTGTGTGCATTAATACTGAATGTCTGTCGCTGTTTTTAGTTGTGGTTAACAATAGAGTAATAGGAGGTTGAGGTTGAGTTCGGGGGTGAGCTGTCTTAACTCTTGTGAAGCGTGTTTCGGGCGCTGCGATCGGACCAATGTTGGCGACCTGGGGGTTTCACAGACCGTACCAAAATGCTGAGGACCGGGGGGTGGTTTTCCAGGAGAAATAACAAATCGGGAGGGTGGCGTTAGATGGGTCTGAAATACGGGCTACTCCTGGGAAAAACGGGAGTGTTGGCAGGTATGCTCACGCATTCACTATGCAGTGATGGGCATTCTCTTGCGCTGAGCGCTGTCGACCAATCGCAACAGACTGGGTCATCGACTCATCGGTCCAATCAGTACAGATTAGCATCGCACTAAGGAGTAGTTTGGGAAGAAATGAATCGCTGAACGATTCATATAGGAGTCGCTGGGATAATGAGGTAAAAATAAATGCAGATTATAAGATAATGAATGTGTTTTTTGACCTTGCATGCATATCAGCCTGTTGATGAAGACCCCCAAAACCAAAATATGACCTTTTTTAATGTATAATATGGGCTCTTTAAATTCAGCTGAAACTTTTGTTTACTCTGACCATATCTATAAAACATAGCTACATGCTAAGTATGTTTTGGTTATTATTCCTGTTAAAGTAACCTTTTTGCAGCATATGTCAATATCGTGATACCATGTCCTGTGATAAAGGCTTCAGAAATTAGACAATTTGAAACACTCAAGGGCAAAAAAAAACCTGATCGGGACATCTCTAATTTGTACCCTGACGGGTGTTAACTTATTGGGCAAATAATATTGGTTGACTTCATTAAAGTTTCATTGACTTTAAGTTTCAAAAGTCTTGTTCCCAGTAGGAATATTTGAATGTGTGCCATATAAAGGTTTAACACTTGGGATATTTGAGGGGTTTTCACAGAAGGCCACTTGTAGCCAAGTTTGTCTCTTGTTTTCACCCTTGTTGAAGTTCTTCATGTAAGAACATAACTGCAACGAACAGAAAGAGTGTGCGGTAGTAGAACAGACAGATTTTTTTATCAACATGCTCTACATCTTGCTCACAAGATTGACAATGAGCAGGGAAGACCTGTTTATGTGTTTATTGTTGTTTATTTATAGCATCCAATTTCCTGTGAAAGCTTTTGAAAGGCAGGCACAGCCTCTCTGTTGCTAAATACAGAGACATACGGAAGCCATCATCACTGATAAAAGCAATGAAAGCATGATGCTCATTTTAGCAGATGCGCGGTGCTAAAGTTCATGACTGATCTCTTACTCTCAGCCTTGAGGATACACTCAAAGGCTACAAACATGATGCGTTTCCTCAAAGCTCGGCTTCAAACCCTGAATAACCACACTTTAATGTCTTCAGGCGGCATGTGGCTCAGTGATTAGCTTTGTCACCTCAGAGCAAGAATGTCACTAGTTCGAGTCTGGGTCAGTTGGCGTTTCTATGTGGATTCTGCATGTTCTCCCTATGTTCGCGTGCTATATTTATATTGGATGAACTAAATTGGCAGTAGTGTACAAGTGCTTGTGTGAATGAGAGAGTATATGGGTTTTTCCCAATATTAAATTGTGGCTGGAAGAGCATCCGCTGCGAAAAACAAATGCTGGAATAGTTGGTGGTTCATTTCACTGTGTCCCTGATAAATAAGGGAATGAGCCAAAGGAAAATGAATGAATGAATGAATATCTTCGGGAACATTTGATTACAGACAGGTGTTAGGGTTAGGATTGGAGGTGAGGTAGGTTGACCTTCAGCAACAGGAACTTTTTAATATCTGCATTCAGTTTTATTAGTCTGGTTGACAACTCATTAGCAGTAGATATAACAAGGCCAAATGTCCTACTACCTTGGTTGAAAATCTGAACTGCATCTCTAAATACAAAAAGACATCAAATATATCTCCGAATACACATCTCATGATTTCAAAAGTTGGGTCATGAATAGCTAGGAGTTGAGGTCATTGACACCTTAGATGACTTGATGATGTCAACACGGTGGATGCAGTCTGTCAACATTGCAATCATGCTATATGCACACAGTACACGGTGAGAAAAGCTGTCACAGAGGCAGTTCCTTTTCAATGAAGACCAGTGGTGGAAAGAGTACTGAAAAACATACTAAAATACCCAACGCTATCTCACAGCAATTCGTAACTTTTGATTTAGTGTGTAACGGTGGTGGTGTGATAAATAAGTCTTAATTTCTTTTAAATAAAAGAAAAGAAAGAAAAGAAGGAGAAAACAAAAAATCAATTTCACAAAACCGCTCCAGGCGGGATTAGAACTCAGGTCGTCAACACTGCAGTTCAACTCCCTACCGCTAGTCCACGTGGGAATTGAAAGTTGTGGCTTTTCCAGGCCTTTGCTCCTACTCCCAGCAGACCTCGACAATTTTATATATATATATATATATATATATATATAT
>CAIGQQ010016431.1:0-11660 GCA_903798035.1 Danio albolineatus | reverse complement strand
ATGTTTAACAGAGCAAGGACATTTTCACAGTATGTCTGATAATATTTTTTCTTCTGGAGAAAGTCTTATTTGTTTTATTTCGGCTAGAATAAAAGCAGTTTTTTATTTTTTTAAGACCATTTTAGGTTCAAACTTATTAGCCCCTTTAAGCTAATTTTTTTCAATAATCTACAGAGCAAACCATCATTATACAATAACTTGCCTAATTCCCCTAACCTGCCTAGTTAACCTAATTAACCTAGTTAAGTTTTTAAATATCTCTTTAAGCTGTATAGAAGTGTAGTGAAAAATATCTAGTAAAATATTATTTAATGTCATCATGGCAAAGATTTAAAAAAATCATATATTAGAAATGAGTTATTAAAACATTTATGTTTAGAAATGTGTTGAAAAAATCTTCTCTCCGTTAAACAGAAATTGGTCGAAAAAATAAACAGGGGGGCTGATAATTCAGGGGGGCAATAATTATGACTCAAACTGTATATATATTTATAAAATATTATTATTTTATATTATTATTATTGTTTTTTTTCTTTCTTTTTTTATATATAATGTACCTCTCTAAAACTCCTGTATGGTAGTTGCCAACAGGTGGTAATAGATATTTGATACTTTTTTTTACTTGTAATAAATTTATTAAAGTTGAATTTATGTTATAATTAATAATTTTAAAAGTTTTAAATATGAACAATGAAAAAAATTACAATAAAATGAAAAAACTTTTTTTTTGCTTTAGAAGGCATTCATCAACCCTCTAGAGTCACATGGATTACTTCTATGATGGACAGATGTAGTTTTTGTAGCTTCAAAAACTCAAGCACCATTCACTTCCATTAAAAACCAGGGAATCGCCATGACAATGCAACTCAAACTGAGTTCATCTGAAAAAAGAAAGGCATTGATGTCTATAATAACATGAGGGTGAGTAAATTATCATTTTCATTTTGGACAAACCATTCCTTCATGTTAAATCAAAATGTCAACTTCTTAAGAGACATGTATATTATTAAACATAAGCCCTGTGTGCTTGAAGCGAATCAGGAAATTCATTCATCTTTTAACTCTTCTCAATGTAGTCTTCTCTTTTAAATCAAGTCAGCACCCAATAATTCAGTGTCCGAAACATTTCACTAAAAGGCGATTTAGTACATTTTGAATTAAAAGCAACAAAGACTTGAAAATCAGCAAAAAAACACCCAAGCATCACACACTTCTGAATTCATTCACGAGGCAATTTATAAACATATATTGCAGACCTCACCACTGACCTGTTGGAGCAAGTGCCGCAAATTCAAATCTCCGCCATCATCAAATGAGTCATATTTGGCACACATCAATTTTTTTAATATAAATCTGCGTTGGCTGCATACAACAACACTGATACCTCATTATTAACCAGCATTCAGAGAGGCACACGATATTTACTGACCGCAGCGAGTTTCTGTCCCTCATTCAAAAGCAGGTTATTGCACAAAAACAAAACAAAGTGTCAAATACAGGACTGTCTGGTTCTGGTATGAATTCACTGCACGATGTCTGCAACAAAACGAAGGACTGTCGTACATTTACCGATCGCCAGCAAAGAGTTACCTGTCAGTTTTAAGATTCATTTCAACTATACAACGTGCAAATAAAGGGATCATAACCATTGACAAGTACTGTCACTATATTCCCCAGTTAATCATACAATCATTTGATGATCATATGCTGCAATTCTGAACATCGCCTTATGCAGATGACCCAGGATAATTCATCACTTGAACTGAAAACACGAAAAATGTTCTGTGGATTGATATTTAAAAGCTTTAAATTATCACTATCGTCTATTTCAGTGGTTCTCAAACTTTGGTACGCAGGCTTCCTTCTAGTGTACGGGGAGGAATTGCTGAATAATTAAGGTAAAAATATGAACACTTTTAACCCTTTAACATGTACGATAACACCGATATGATCAGTAAATTAATTTTAATAGGCTAAACCTTTTATTTTCATTTAAATGTTTTAATGTTTGTTATGCATTCTGTCGTCTGAAGCAAATTTTCTTCCCATAATTGTAACAGTTGTTGGGGACGTATCCCGTATTTTTAAACTCCAGTGTTGACTAGTTTAATCACTTGCAGTAAGCAGATCTAAGTTCTGACTTAAATATGCAAATCCAATTCATATATTTAAAATACACGTTAATTCTTTCAAAGATATGATTTCAAAGATATACAAACGAGTCATATATAAATGCAACATGTATTTCAAAATTCATAAAAAAAAAGTTTATATATCAATATAATGACATATGACCTATATTTTTGATGTCCAAGGAACTTTCCAGGTTGAATAGGCTACTTTATGATAATACTTTACATTTAAGTACAGCTGTTTTTCTAAGAACAGGGCCATTTTAATTAACTTTTAAAAGCACATTTTAGTTTAAATGTTGACATTTTCTTTATTTTTTACCTGTAAGCACAGTACAGTGTTAATGTTCAAACTATTTATTATTGTCAAAGTGGCTGACAATAATAAATATTCATAATATTATGAATTAGTTTGCCTTGTTTTTCAACTGTGCAGTGCTGTAGCTGCTTAATTAGGCCTACTATGCTACTGTATTTCAATATTGATCATTATGGTGGTACTTGGAGAGACAATTTTTTTCCTAGGTGGTACTTGGTGAAAAAAGTTTGAGAACCACTGATCTATTTCACTCGTGTGATGCTAAATAGACAACTAAACAAAATACTAGTTACAAGAGGCTGTCATGAAATGTAAAATAATACCTTAAATTATTATATTTTGTTGAAGTAATAATTCATTAAGACACTTTTTCACTACTGGATGAATCAGACTTTTTGAATGAATCGTTTGAACGAAAGATTCAGATGGCTGTCACACTAAGTTGGTGCATATCCAGGTTCATTTAACGTCTGAGTTTAGCTTGTTTAGATATTTAGAACACTGTTTTCTGAACTTAAACTGTACCTCAGTCCAGATAAACACATACAAGCGAACTCCAGTTTGTTTCGTTTTAAATATGAAAGCAATCATAATAAATGTGGAAGTTGAGACACTGTTGTTGATGGATAAATTTATCAAATTTTTGTCATGTTTTGGTCAAATTCATGCATTCACTCACTCTCTTTCTTGACAAGTGACTGAGGCAGTGCAAGCAAAGACTCATGTTGAGAGGAAATTGTAGGACTGGGCTGATAAACAATATTATATCGAATCACGATGAAATTGATGTCAATAACAATAACAAGCTCTGGTCTTTTTTACTCTATAATGATTTAAGAGCCAATCGCACAGCAGAAATGTGCAACAATGAGAATCTTAAAGTGTCACCGAAAATTCATCAGCCAAAAATATGTTAACGGACTCTCTAATTCTTGTGGCTTTAGTCATTGTTGGGGTACTCTTTAAATCTGGAAGCTTTAACAAGTTATATCAAAATATGTATTGTTATCATTTAATATGGAAACCAATTATCAAGATGGCATTTTTGCCATACTGCCCAGCCCTAGGAAATTGCTCTTTTTAACATTCTTTTAAAACTTTGCTTTACATTTGTGAAAGACACTTTGAAACCAAATTTTCTAAATCCAAAATTCAAATTTGAGGTGAGAAAACAGCAGTCTCCAATCATATCACTGCTTTCTCCTGTGCTGTCTATCTAGTGGTCTTATTTATTTTTTTGTCTGTTATCTGAAGTGCAGTTACGATATTTTTATGTATACATTTAGAAGTAATAGGCCATTTTCTGTATTGTTTTGTCTCCCCTCATTGGAACATACCATTTAAATAGACGTGGTCTATTGTAGACTAATAACTTAAAAAATTTATGATTGGCTGATATTTGAAAAACTTTTTAATGTCTTAAGATACTGAAACCTAAAAAAAGACCTCCAGCAATAAGAACTTTGACAGTCTCTAACTTTATAGATGGATAATGCACTGATTTAGGCTAAACACACATAAATACTAATACTATATAAAAACGTATACTGAATACTCATGAAATACACATCAAATGATCTGTAATGACATAGAAAGCAATGGTGACCACATAATAAATACAGTAATTCACACGCATGTATTGCGACAATACTGTCGGATCCAATCAAATATTTTTTTAGTTTCAATCTGAATCTGAAAATCTAGCCTTGTTTGTAAAGAAATCTTTAGTAAAATGAAGTGAACTAAGGACCAAGATCTGAGGCCCTGTTCAAACGGTAACAGATTTAGGCCAATCCACAAAATGCTTTCGGCATTGTCAGTGCCTTAAAACAAATCTTTTAGGTAATTCTTTACAAAGTCAGAAAATCAAAAACACTTGATCGTGATGATGACGTCATCGAACCACATAACCAGAATAAGTAAGTACTCTGTATGTAAACTATGGGGCTATGTAGACAACAGTAGGCTAAGGGGCTATGTAGACAACGGTAGAGTATGGGGCTGTGTTTATGCTGCAGGCGCTGCTATGTTTTTAGCACTATTACAACAAAACCTGGTGATTCTTAATCAGACCACCAGTGAAGACGCATTACCAGTTACACGCATAAGATATTTTAGGTATAGGTGCATTCAACAGCATCTTCTGTCTATATTCAGCATGCTTCTGTCTATATTCTCACTGCATTCTTCTTTGATTTTAGTGTATCCTACAGCTCTGTCTGTTTGTTTAAAGCATTTCCATGTGGAAACAGACACTTCTTGAAACAATACATGTATGGATGCCAAACCTTAGAATCTCCAAAAAGAAAAAAAAAACATGATTGTTATCGTGTGGATGTAGCCTGAGTAATGCAGTTCATCCACTCATTTCTAATGTGGGATCAGAAGGAAAGCAATGCACGGAGTCAATTAAACATATCCGACCCAGTGTGAGAGCACCCTGACTGACAAATACTTTTTTAATTAAACTACTTGTCTGCACCTACTGATAAATTGAAATGTCAAGTCACTTTGAAAAAGAACATCTACAAGTTTAGCTTGTTTAGATAATAAGAATACTGCTTTCTGAACTCAAATTGCACCTGAATCTGCAAACTCCAGTATGTTTCTTTTCAGATGTTAAAGCAATCCTAATAATTCTGGGAATTGAGCCACTACTGTTGACAGATAAATTGGTCAAACGTGGTCAAATTCATGCATTTTTGACCTCACAATTAATTCATTTAACCTGTATTATTAATTTTACCTTTGTAACACATAAATACTGAAGTTTGTTAACCTGAAAATACATATCAAATCCTCTCTCTGTGTCAACAGCAGTGTGAACACCAATCGGAAAGTTTGCTGTGACAGTACTTGTCAAAGGTTTAACAGAAACAGCCGAATCGTAGTCATTTAGGAATAAGACGGCACATAAATGAAGACTGCAATCTTTTAACGATGACTCGTGCAGGTCTAATGTGCAGTGATTGTCTACCCTGAACAGCATATGTGTGTTTATCTGATTTTTTTTTATGGTTATCTCGCAGCGAGGTGTGCAAAGAGCTGCCTGAACCATGAGCAGAAGGAAAACAACAGCACACATCAAACTTCAACTGCCACACAGAATGAAGGAAGACTGTTTACTCCTCAACAAACCTTGGAGTAACTGAGAACGGTGTGTGTTTGTGTGTGTATGTGTGTAACAGAGGACAAAATCTTGAGGCCGGACACATCAACGCCTCACTCACTCACGGCTCCCGAAGAGCTGAAGGAAAAACAGGAATATGTAGACCACATCCATGTAGAGACAGATGGCTCCAAACACATGCTCCTCTGGGTTTAGAGAGTACCGCCGGTTGCCGATCAGCAGCTGCATGTCAAACGCCAGGAACTAAAACACACACAAAAAGAGGATGATGAGGTCTTCTATGAAGTGCATAGATAGGACAGTGCAGGATAGTTGAGGGGAACTAACCAGAGTGAAGACCAGTGCACCAAATCCAGCATATGCAGTGTGCAACCAGGGTATCTGAAACAACAGACAGCAGCAGACATTTCAGTTGGCAAAACAATATTGTTGGATCAATATTCATATTATGGTTTTGACATGATACAACATTTAATGATGACAATTAATATATATATATATATGAGTTCAGATGCAAAAACCATTCAAATGCCATCTAAGTTTCATCAAGTTTCCTTCTAAAATTGTATATTTTTTTCAGACTCCTGTGTGTAATTTCAGTAATTGCAAATATTATGTTCTTTTCATACCCTTCAAAGTGAAATATATAAAATACCCTACATATTTTATTAATATAATATTCAAAGGCTCACCCAGACTGCATTCAAATATTTTACTGATACAAATACTGTAAAAAAAGTTCTATTGTGGAAAATAATTACTTTTTATTACATTAAAAAATGTATTCTATAAATTAGGGCTGCACAGTATATTGTTTAAGCATCGATATCGTAATGTGAACATTCACAATAGTCACATCGCAGGATATGAGATACTGAGTCTGCATTATAATTTAGCATTTGTATGTGATTGTGGCTTGTGACTGTATGACGTTTTTATAGTATTTGGCATAAAAATTTGTACCATTAGTGATGATTAAATTTAAGCAATTATTTTTCAATTACTGTACTAGTGACTTTAGTGTCATTGCACCCAAACTCTGGAACTCTCTACCAAATTCACTCCATTCTGTAAATAATATCTCAGAATTCAAATCATTACTTAAAACTAGTTCTCTAAATGTCACTCTTCTGATTGCTAAACTGACCACTTTTTTGGACCCAACTTTACTTTACATATTTGTCTCTTAGGTCTTGTTTTGTATTTCCGGTTTGTTATTTTGAATTCCCTGTATGTTTGCAAGCCTAATGTTGTCTCTACCTGTTTACTGTTTCTCTCATTGTCTGCTTATACTATTTCTTTTGTTACATTCTTTGTAAAGTGCCCTTGAGCTCTGGAAAGGCGCTATATAAATAAAACTTGTTATTATTATTATTATTATTATTATTATTATTATTATTATTAAGACAGCACACCAGCTGATTGGTGGAGAGGAGACAGAATTATTAAGCCAGTTATGATATGGGGATGGTTAGGAGGCCATGATGGATAGAGGCCAATGGGCAGATCTGACTCCTTTTCGAAAAACATCCTGGGATTTTTAACAACTACAGAGAGTCAGGACCTCGGTTTAACTTCTCATCCGAAGGAAAACAATTTAATTCAATAGTATTTTTTCTTTACTGTATTTATCTATGCTTTTACTTTGTTTAATAGATTTTATCCAGATGTACATGCCTAAGGAATCATTACAATCAATCTAAAATCTTTCCAAATAGTCGGCACCAATGGCCTAGTGATACTGTTCGCCGAGCACAGAAGAGCTCACGGAGACCCGAGTTTGATTCCCGGCTTGAGATTCTTTGCCAGCCCTTCCCCTCTCTTTGCTCCCAATGCTTTCCTGTCTGTAATCTCCACTGTCATATATATATATATATATATATATATATATATATATATATATATATAATCTTTCCAAATAGAGATATTCAAGTCATCAGGTGAAACTGTATTTGAAATATCGCAAAATATATATAGCAGAATAACAACATATCGCAATGTTAGATTTTTCCAATATTGTGCATCCCTACATAAAATCTATTAATCTTCACACTATAATTTTTTTTTACCATTGTTTAAAAGTAGAATGCACTCTTGTTGAGCCTTTGTGAGTACAAGAATAGTATAAAAAAATAATCAAACCATATATAATGAATACATAAAAAATAGTATCTCAAAACATTTAGAATACTGATGTATATAAAGAAATAATAATCATTTAATGAAATAAATGCAGTCTTGGTGAGTATAAGAACAGTAAAATATCTACAATATATATATTTAGATGCATTTTTCCTATTTTTGTTCAAATAAATAAATAAATAACACCCTTTTTGAGCATTAAAATTAAAAACGTAAAAGGAAAATTTTTTTTTTTAAAACAACAAAAATTGTGGTGCTTCAGTTTTAAATGATTCTAAAACAACACGAAAATAACAGCTTCAAAGCAAATATCAACAGCTTACATATCCAAACGGAGCAGTGAAGAACAGCAGAAGCCCAGTGATCATCAGCACCATCATGAGAGAGAACAGCAGCCCATGACAGGTGGTGAAGTCAACCTGAAGGACAATATGAGGTCAAATGACACATAAAGGAAGCACTCGAACGGAGCGGTTTAGAACTAAATGAACTCACCCTGGACTGGAAACAGAAGAGAGTGATGGCCAGACACACCAGAGCTGTGATGCCCACACTCAGCATCACCACTTTGGTATTATGATAGCTGTAGATATATAATTAGCAATGTACAAAGCTGGTTTAATTTTGTCTTCTTATTTAATATATAATGAATGTATCATAATCAAAGCATTAATATTAAACATTTACAACATTTCATAGAGTTATATAGTCCAGATAGCAGAAAAAATGTACAAATGTTTATTCTGAATAAATATTAAGTGAGTGTTTAACCTTTAACTGTAACATAACATAACATAACATAACATAACATAACATAACATAACATAACATAACATAACATAACATAACATAACATAACATAACATAACATAATATAATATACTTTTAACTCACCTTGCAAGCATGCCTGCCATGTAGGACATTGCTAAAGTCTGAAAATGAAGCAAAAATATAGACTTGTTTATGATACATTTAAATAAATGACAGTAATTGCTTGTATTAACGTATTAGCTTACAAAAATGGCTAGAAGGATCATATTGGTAGGATATCTTCGCCTGCAGATGAAACACAAACACTGATGGATAAGAATCCAAAAACAATTAAAAAAGCTCAGAGGTAGCTTAAATATTTTGTCGGTGCTCTTTGGGGAAGGGATTCATCAGAATAAATGAAAATCAGTCCAAAGCACTCGAAAAATGTGGAAAATATTAAAAAGCCTTATTACGATTTAATAAGTTGACTAGGGAGAGTAAATGTAACGTTTTGAATATTATATCATTAACGAAGGAAATGGATAGAAAAACAAGGACACAATCTTAACAGTTAATTTTTTTTATTCCTCTATGAGAAAAAAAAGTGATAAAGCCAACAAAAGAGAGGCGTGTGTGCGCTTTGTACAATGCATATAACAGAAAACAGAAATATAATCAAATCAAAAATTACAGGGGAAGAGTGGCGCCAAAGCAAAAAACTAAACAAAACCAAAAGCCACTTAAACTAGAACACAAGATCCCCTCTAAACTTACTAATTAAAATAAAAATGTGAAAAAGAAACCGAAATCACCCTGTCACCGTGATAAAGGCAGTTCTTTGCCGAAGCACGTAGGTTTTTTGAGGGGTAGCCATGTGAAGACAGGATTTTTAATATTTTCCACATTTTTCGAGTGCCTTGGACTGATTTTCATTTATACTGACAGATAAGATTTGGATATCAAAGAACAATTTGTAAAATCACATGTATTGCATGTAAGTCAGGAAGTAAAAACATGGTATAACAAACATTATTTGTTTACCGTGCGTTTGTGCTGCATACGAGCATCAGGTATGTTCCCATGAAAGTCATGCTGGACAAAACATAGCAGTGTCACTCACAGGAAAAGATGGCGATTGTAAATATAATCAAATGTGATCAATTTGTAATATAATAATTCAATAGAGCTGTGCAATTAATTGCAATCTCAAAAAAAATCCCAATTTAAGCACATGCTATTTCTAAACCGCGTAAGGCTGCAATTTTATCTTTTAATTTATTCAGATTTTTATTCAGAATACGTTCTTGTGTACATAATTTTAATATGTTAACCAATCAGAGCTGACGCAGCACACCAGGCAATTACAGCTAAGCTGAGCGGGAGAAAGATGTTAACTAATCAGAGCTCACTCTGCACATGACGAAGTTGAGCAGGAGAAGCGAATAGGTGGTTTTGATTAACGTTTGTTTTATATATTGTGATGACTGGAATTGAGGCTAGTTCATCTTTATTTTTTCATGTAAACTGTTTTTAAGACAATTTATTACAGTTTTGTTTATCAAGCAGTTAATGCTACTGTGTAAAGTATGTTTTTAACTAGAGGTGAGGTTAGTTAATCTTTATTTATTTAATGTTGTCTGTTTTAAAGACAATTTTACTACAGTTTTAATTATTCAACTTATGTTATTTAATTGTGAAATGTTTTATGCAGGGGCGCCACGGTGGCGTAGTGAGTAGCACGTTTGCCTCACAGCAAGAAGGTCGCTGGTTTGAGCCTCGGCTGGGTCAGTTGGCATTTCTGTGTGGAGTTTGCATGTTCTCCCTGTGGTTGTGTGGGTTTCCTCCGGGTGCTCTGGTTTCCCCCACAAGTCCAAAGAAATGTGGTGTAGGTGAATTGGGTAAGCTAAATTGTCTGTAGTGTACGAGTGTGAATGAGTGTGGATGTTTCCCAGAGATGGGTTGTAGCTGGAAGGGCATCCGCTGCGTAAAACAAATGCTGGATAAGTTGGCGGTTCATTCTGCTGTGGCGACCCCGGATTAATAAAGGTACTAAGCCAAAAAGAAAATGAATGAATTAATGTTTTATGCACTTCCTGTGCACTGAATACATGTAGAATGTGTGTATGTAGCTTGTTTGAAAAAGCCTAAAAGTTGTCAAAATCGCAAATAAAATCGCAATATTCGCTCAAAAAATAATAATAATAATAATATATTTTTTTTAAAAAATCGCAATATGATTATTTTGTCCATATTGCAAAGCCCTATAATTCAAGCATTAAAACATGTAAAGATGAAAGGGAGCAGCTTATGGTTAAGTTTGGGACTTACTATGAGGTCAGATAGAAAACTCGATTGTACTGTACAAACTTGCGGACTGGCTCACTGTGGAAAAACAAGGGGGTCATCAGTAACAGTGGCTTTTTCAAAAAACAGAATAGACTAATCAAATGGGTTTATGTCCTGTAATCTGATGCGTGTATCGATTACCAAAACGTGAAGAGCGACACCACACTAAACGTCACCATGAGCTGAACCATAAGGATACAGAAGACCTGCAAAGAAGACGGATACCTTTTAGAACCACAATCTTCATTTGAGCATTTGGATCAAATTTTCATTTCTGTGAGAACTGTCCCTTTAATAACGCTCGCGCTGTAAAGCCCACTGCGAGTGGAAAGAGCAAAGGTGAACGAGCACTTTCACACCTTCCTGATAAACATGCGGCGGATATTCTTGTCCTCCCAGTTGCTTCCGCTGAGGCCGTCGAAGCTGCTGCTGGAGCTCGGATCAGAGAAGGGCGAGGACATGTCTGCAGCATAAGCGTTGGAATATCCCGGACCTAAAATACATTTGTTTCATGTTCAAATAGAGATAATGTGCACCTACATTCAAAAGCATGAACAAAATGTCTCTTACTTGGGCCGGGATGCACATAAGCCCAGCTGGGATGCATGGGCATGGTTGGTGGTGGCATTGGGGGTGGTTGAGAAGCATAAGTGAAGCTTCCAGATCCTTGCTCTTTATCTCCTGCTGTAGCTTCAGCATAGCTGGGTGGAGCTGCTGGCAGACTCATGGTCTACCGTAAAACGATAACATATGACATCACACGCAGAAATTATATACATATTACATTTATGACATACAATTTTTCTATTTGGATTTTACATACACACAGTTGAAGTCA
>CAIGQQ010016414.1:0-13101 GCA_903798035.1 Danio albolineatus | reverse complement strand
CCCCCCACCCCTTATAAAAGTCATAGCACACCATTCCCGATAAAACCACACGATTTGACCCCACCTTCAAGGGTCTGGGACGAAAACTGCGGGAGAAGAAGCGCGCCGAAATTTTTGTCCGGAAGTAAGAATAATAATAATAATAAACCCAATGGAGAATTGCACTAATGGGCTTTGCCATTGGCAAACCCCACTAATAATAAGTATGGAGAATAACAATAGTGGACTTTGCCATTGGCAAACCCCACTAATAAATAATAATAAAGAGTGTCTGAGTAATTGACGAGCACAGAGAGAAAATATCTGTGATAAGAAAAAATACTTGTTTATTATGTTTTAGTATTTGCATTAATATAAAGTCTACTAGTTTGTACCACAGTAATCTGTGGAGTGCTGTAATATTATATATTACTTATTAAAAACTACTTGTGAAATATGTACAGCTTGTAGTTTAGTAAGGATTCTCTTCTAGGGTCTGTACTTATAAACACAGAGACTCTTTAATGCAGTATTGTGTTTGAGCGCAGAAGAAAAACAGTTTAGATAAGTTAATAGAGTTTATTATGTTATAGTATTTGCATTAATATACAGTCTACTAGTTGTACTACAGTAATCTGTGTTGTTCTGTAGTATGATACAGTCTATAGTTGTTAAACTACTTGTGAAATATGTAACATGCACTGATTATTACAAAGTACAGCTTGTAGTTTAGTGTGGATCCTCTTCTAGGGTCTGTACTTATAAACACAGAGAGTCTTTAATGCAGTATTGTGTTTGAGCGCAGAAGGAAAACAGCTGAGATTAAAAACATACTAGTTTATCTTATAGTATTTGCATTAATATAAAGTCTACTGGTTTACTATAGTAATCTGTGGAGTGCTGTAATATTATATATTATTAGTAGAAAACTACTTGGGAAATGTGTGACATGCACTGATTATTACAAAGTAAAGTGTTGAGTTTAGTGTGGATCCTCTGCTAAATAAACAAAATGCTAAATATTAATAAAAAATATTAATAAAGAGTGTCTGAGTAATTGATATCTGTGATAAGAAAAAAATACTAGTATATCATGTTTTAGTATTTGCATTAATATAAAAAGTCTAATAGTTTGTACTACAGTAATCTGTGGAGTGCTGTAATATTATATATTAGTTGTAGAAAACTACTTGTGAAATGTGTAACATGCACTGATTATTACAGTGTACAGCGTTGAGTTTAGTGAGGATTCTCCGCTAAATAAACAAAATGTTAAATAATAATAATAATAATAAATAATAATAGAGTGTCAGAGAGAAAATATCTGTGATAAGAACAAATACGGGTTTATTGTGTTTTAGTATTTGCATTAATATAAAGTCTACTAGTTTTTACTACAGTAATCTGTTGTAGTATGCTATACTGTAGTCTATAGTTGTTAAACTACTTGTGAAATATGTAACATGCACTGATTATTACAAAGTAAAGTGTTTAGTTTAGTTTAGTGTGGATTCTCCGCTAAATAAACAAAATGTTAAATAATAATAATAATAAATATTAATAAAGAGTGTCTGAGTAATTGACGAGCGCAGAGAGAAAATATCTGATAAGAAAAAATGCTGGTTTATTATGTTTTAGTATTTGCATAAATATAAAGTCTACTAGTTTGTACTACAGTAATCTGTGGAGTGTTGTAATATTATATATTAGTTGTAGAAAACTACTTGGGAAATATGTACAGCGTTGAGTTTAGTGAGGATTCTCTTCTAGGGTCTGTTCTTATAAACACAGAGACTCTTTAATGCAGTATTGTGTTTGAGCGCAGAAGAAAAATAGTTTAGATAAGTTAATAGAGTTTATGATGTTTTAGTATTTGCATTAATATACAGTCTACTAGTTTTTACTACAGTAATCTGTGGAGTGTTGTAGTATTATATATTAGTTGCAGACAACTAGGGAAATGTGTAACATGCACTGATTATTACAAAGTACTGTTGAGTTTAGTGTGGATTCTCTGCTAAATAAACAAAATGCTAAATAATAATAATAAATATGAATAAAGAGTGTCTGAGTAATTGACGAGCGCAGAGAGAAAATATCTGTGACAAGAAAAAATACTGGTTTATTATGTTTTAGTATTTGCATTAATATAAAGTCTACTAGTTTTTACTACAGTAATCTGTTGTAGTATGCTATACTGTAGTCTATAGTTGTTAAACTACTTGTGAAATATGTAACATGCACTGATTATTACAAAGTACAGCGTTTAGTTCAGTGTGGATTCTCTTCTAGGGTCTGTACTTATAAACAAACAAAATGCTACATTATTATAAATAATAAAGAGTGTCTGAGTAATTGACGAGCGCAGAGAGGAAATATCTGTGATGAAAAAATACCAGTATATCATGTTTTAGTATTTGCATTAATATAAAAAGTCTACTAGTTTGTACTACAGTAATCTGTGGAGTGCTGTAATATTATATATTAGTTGTAGAAAACTTGTGAAATATGTAACATGCACTGATTATTACAAAGTCATTGAGTTTAGTGTGGATCCTCTTTATTGAGGTAAAGTTGGATTTATATTCACACATTCAGACTTTCTAAAAGCAATCTATCATATCAGCAGCCCCTGACTGTCAAAGTACAACACTGTAGACAGTCAGTTAAATAGTTCTGATGCTGTTTTGAAGTCATTCTGACCAAATGTGCGAATATTAAACCAACTTTACTTCAATATTCTTCTGTTGTTGGGTCTGTAGTTAGAAACAAACACAATACTTGTGTTAAAGAGTCTCGGAGTAATGCAAAAGAATATCTGTGATGAACAAATACTGGTTTATTATGTTTTAGTATTTGCATTAATAAACACTTTAGTTTTTACTACAGTAATCCGTGGTGTATGTTATATTCAATAGTTTTTAAACTACTTGTGAAATGTGTAACATGCACTGCTTATTACAAAGTACAGCGTTTAGTTTAGTGAGGATTCTCTTCTAGGGTCTGTACTTATAAACACAGAGACTCTTTAATGCAGTATTGTGTTTGAGCGCAGAAGGAAAATAGCTGAGATTGTTTATCTTATAGTATTTGCATTAATATAAAGTCTACTAGTTTGTACTATAGTAAACCTGTGTTGTTCTGTAGTATGATACAGTCTATAGTTGTTAAACTACTTGTGAAATATGTAAAATGCACTGATTATTACAAAGTACAGCACTGAGTTTAGTGTGGATCCTCTTATAAGGTCTGTACTTAAATAATAATAAAGAGTGTCTGAGTAATTGACGAGCGCAGAGAACATATCAGTGATGAAAAAATACCAGTATATCATGTTTTAGTATTTGCATTAATATAAAAAGTCTACTAGTTTGTACTCCAGTAATCTGTGGAGTGTTGTGGTATGATAGATTAGTTGTAGAAAACTACTTGTGAAATGTGTAACATGCACTGATTATTACAAAGTACAGCGTTTAGTTTAGATTCTCTGCTAAATAAACAAAATGCTAAATATTAATAATAATAATAAATATTATTAGAGTGTCTGAGTAATTGACGAGTGCAGAGAACATATCAGTGATGAAAAAATGCTGGTTTATTATGTTTTAGTATTTGCATTAATATAAAAAGTCTACTAGTTTTTCCTACAGTAATCTGTGGAGTGCTGTAATATGATATATTAGTTGTTGAAAACTACTTGTGAAATATCTGACATGCACTGATTATTACAAAGTACAGCGCTGAGTTTAGTGTGGATCCTCTTCTAGTGTCTGTACTTTTAAACACAGAGACTCTTTAATGCAGTATTGTGTTTGAGCGATGAAGGAAAACAGCTGAGATGGAAAAAATACTAGTTTATTATGTTATAGTATTTGCATTAATATAAAGTCTACTAGTTTGTACTACAGTAATCTGTGTTGTATGTTATATTCAATAGTTGTTAAACTACTTGTGAAATGTGTAACATGCACTGATTATTACAAAGTACAGCGTTGAGTTTAGTGTGGATCCTCTTCTAGGGTCTGTACTTATAAACATAAACAAAAGGCTAAATAATAATAATAAAGAGTATTTGAGTAACTATGTGTGATAAGAAAACAAAATAGTATTTGCATTGATAAACTCTACTAGTTTTTACTCCAGTAATCTGTGTGATCTGTTATATAGTTGTTGAAATCTACTGGGGAAACATGCACTGATCACAAAGCACAGATTTTAGTAGTGCATTGATTCTCTTTACGAATGTAAAGTTAGTTTTATATTCACACGGTCGGACTTTCTCCTTAATAATATACAGAGAAGTATTCTTTGACAATTATAAATAGGTGAAATCATATCAGCAGCCGAAGTATGAGATTGTTTACAGTCGATTCAACAGTGCTGGTGTTGTTTTGAAGTCATGCTTGCATGTGATTTTAGACTGAATAATTAAAAGTACAATGGTGAAGAATATAAGGAGCGTGTCACTGCACGAATGTGTAAATATAAAACCAAATGTACCTCAAAACTCTCTTTAAGGGTCTGTAGTTATGAACAAATAATGCCTGAAAGAAAAGAGTCTCTGAATAATTGATGAGCGCAGAGGGAAAAGTGCTGTGATGAAAAGTACTGAAGTTTATTATGCTGTAGTATTTATTGATAAACTCTAACACACACTGTAGACGTGTTGTAGTATGATATATATTCTATACTACACTGTAAAAAATCCTTAGTTACATAAAGCGAGTAAACCAATCGCCTTAAAAGCCACAAGTTGACCTCACAAAGATAACGTAAACCCCTTGCAACTGTTACACTGACTTAATTTTTATAATTATGCTAATTGTACTCACTTTTACTAGTCCCTTTATACAGTGTCAGACTATTTATAAAATAAAGTAACACTTTATTTTGATGGTCCATTTGAGTATTAGTAGACTGTCTGCTTAATATATGCTGATTCTGACATTCAACAGACATTTATCTGACTATTAGAAACTTTGCAAGTACATGTCAACTTACACTAACCCTACACCTAACCCCAACCTAACAGTCTTAGAATCTAATGAAAATTAGTTGCAGTGTAACTTAAATCCAACAAACGGACTGTCAAAATAAAGTGTGTTTTATAATTAAGACTATTTTAGCACATTTGTTTTCAAAAAAAATACTGTAATTATTACAATATTACATATTTGGAGCTTTATTAAGTCTACAAATCTACAATTATACACTCAAAAAAACATTTATTTGCTGCTTGTTCAGTCTGCGTAATTATAATGAGCTGAATCAACACAATTCCTGAAGTTTTTTCTGGGATAACTTAATTGTTTTAAGCTCAATGAACTTAAAATTGTAAAAATAATTACGTTAATGTAATTGATTTGTGTTGAGACAGCATGAAGGAATAGTGTGGACCCCTGCATTTCTTACAGTGTAGCCTGTATTGAATTTAGAAGACATGCTGGAGTCTGGAAGAGCTGATTTATTTTAGTTACTGTATGTCATTTTGCGATACAGAAAAGCTGGGAAAAACACAAATATAATTAAGGTGTATTGGAAAAAAAGTGATTAGCTTACTTTTATTTATTTTTTAAATATAAGTACAATTAGCATATTTATAAAAATTAAGTCAACTTAACAGTTCCAAGTTACAATGGGTTTACTTACATTATTTTTGTGAAGTCAACTTGTTGCTTTTAAGGCAAATGGTTTACTTGATTTAAGGAACTAATCACTTTTTACAGTGTATATACTGTAGTGCTGTGGTCATTTGGTTATATTAGTAAAGTTGTCAGTGTTATTAAAGTAACTAATTTGTGTAATTAAATTACTTTTATGCGATTGCAGTTGTTTATAATGTACTTGTCTTAAATACACACAAAAAAACTGAGTGCACACAATTCTGTCCCACTTTAGATGAAATGTCCTTAACTAATATATACTTACACCGACATTAATAATTCATTACAGTGTACTTATTGTGTAAATGCATGTTTTTACATAGTACTTCTGCTTGATTAAATACCTGTATGTCATTACATCTGTAATTAATTTCTGTAAATACACTGTTGGCCATCCCTTAACCCACCGATACCACCAAACTTGTCCTTAACCCTCCCCCTATATCAACTCAAGAGTGTTCTCAAACACATTATGAACACAGTAAGTACATTGTATTTATTTTTTGACGCAAGTACATAGTAGTTAAGGACACTTAATATAAAGTAGGACCCACAATTCATTCATGCTGTCCCCAATACAAACTCATTAAGTTAACGTGACTAATTTAAGTAGATTGAACATACGACAGTTAAGCCCGGTCTGTTCTGTGTGAATCACTTCAGAAAAGCAGAGCTTAAGAAAACTTCATGCCGATATATGCTGGAAGTTCTGAGAAACAGTAACTGTGTGTTTACACATGTCCAGATATTTTGCATAATCACTCGACCTTTTACAGAAGGTTAAATTTGTTTGACAAGTGCACATGTTTAAAGGGACAGCGCACCCAAAACTGAATATCCATCATTTACTCTCCCTTCACTTCTTAGAATCCTTTGTGGTGCTTTATTCAGTTGATCATTAAAGAAGATATTTTGAAGAATGCTGAAAACCTGTATCCATTGACTTCAATAGTATTTGTTTTTCTTACTATGAAAGTCAATGGTTACCAGTTTTCGGCATTCTTCATAATATCTTCTTTTGTGTTCAACATGATAAAAAAGCTTAGAAAGGTTTGTAACGACTTGTGAGAGTGTATATAGTGAGTAAATTTAATTTTTGGGGTGAACTATCTCTTTAAAAATGTCCTATGGTGTGACAGAGCAAGAATGAAGAAAATGTATAATATACAAATTAAATGAGAGCAGTTTATCTTTATTAGGACACTTATCTTCATATAGCGCAATATATTTAAAGGGATAGTTCACTCAAAAATGACAATTTACTATTGTTAAGCTTCAAAAAGCAAATGTTTCAATTAAATGTTGTAAATGAATTCAACTTTTTTTTTAAAAAAAAATGAACATATTGTTTCTTAACATATAGACCACAGTTCAGAAGTCCTCAGTGAGCGAATGAAGGCAAAGGCAGGTGAAGCTTGACTATTCAACATAAAATTCCATTATGTTATAAATGGATTTTTAAAGTTTTCATTAATGTAAAAAATATACACAGTATAATGCATTAGTTAATATGATTAGAGTAAGGTTTTCTATTTATTTTGAAATGACTGAGGAAATTATCCCATTATAATACAGTTGGATGTATTTACTTTCGGCCCATGACCCTCAATCAAGTTTGGTTTTTGGCCCTTCGTAAGAAAATGTTTGGGCACTACTGCTCTGAACGAATGTTCTCCTCCTTTAAATAAAAGACGCAGTTATCTTTCAGAATGAAGGCAATGTCTTCACCAATCTCATTGGTCAGATTTTTTAACATGATGGTCATACCAAAAAACCAACATCAGAATTCTAACCTAATATTAATACTGCCTTATGATGTTGTGTGTCGCTGAGTGCCTTTAAGAGTCAGACAAACTGAGAAAGACATTAACGACAATAAGCAGTATTAAAGTTTCATGTTTTGACACTCTGGTTTTGAATACTTTTTTCACACTTAGATCTTGTTTGACAACTGTTAGCAGGTTTGGCATGCTGTCCCGGGAGAGAACCCTGAGCTCTTAGAGAGTTGAGCCCAGGGCTCCCTCCTGATAGAATGAGCATGTAACGGGGAGTACGAGATCAGTTCTCGAGAGCTCCCCGTTTCTTCAGAAAACGAAGATAAGGGAGTAATATTTGCTGGGTTACTTATAGTGGGATTGAATTAATCTGATTGGCTGACTAATGGTTGTAGATGAGAGACCAGCTGAGGTCAATCATATGATGTGCTCCTCTCGAAGTTAGTTTGTGAAACTTCACTTAATGACGTAATTAGTAATTCTGAAGTAACTTACCCAACAGGGCTTGTTATCAGTGGTTGAAAGAGAATAAAACACACTCAAATAACATTATGCGTTACATTAAATTATTAAATTAAATTAAAGTATTAAATTACATCAGTCATTTCGTCATTCGTCTCTCAGTCATCACGATTTTGCGTCTGTGTCTTGAGGTGGTTTGGTATGATGCAATTTTTCTATGTGCGATTTGATTGGCTGCAGTTTGTTCTATTCATTTATTTAGATTTTTACTCTGACTACGTTCTTGTGCGCATGATTTTAATATGTTAACCAATCAGAGCTGACGCAGCACATTGGGCAATAACAGCTATAGCTAAGCTTAGTTCATCTTCAGTTAGTTTATGTCGTCTGTTTTAAAGACAGTTTTACTACAGTTTTATTTATTAAACTTAATACTGTGTTATTTCATTGTGAAATGTTTTGTTCTGCACTTCTTGTGCACTGAATACATGTAGAATGTGTGTGTGTGTAGCGTGCTTGACAAAGCAAAATCTTGCCAAAATCGCAATCGCAATATTCATTCAAGAAATCTCAATATGATTATTTTGTCCATATTGCACAGCTCTACACAGAACTGATTATTCTACTTTAGCCAATCACAGACAAGAAATAAAAAATAAAGTGTCTTCAGCTTTAAAACTACTTATCAAAGTACAATTCCTGACTAAACTACTCAATAACAGTCATCTGAGTATTTGTGATTTGCCACAGCAACTGTAGAATCACCACAACAGATCATTTCAAGTGCTTTACTATAGTATGGCTCAAAATTACTACAGTATTTACTGTGAATAATATAAAAAACAGATGCTACTTTACATCAAATCATGTCGGCATGTTAGTCTGACATACCAGGCTGCAAGAATAAACGTCCTTCAATTCAATATTCATCTTTATTTTTGAGAATTAGCTTATCGATTAGAAGCACGCTCAAATAATTCAATTTACTTAAACAAAATTGTGACTTAACGTGTTGATTATTCATTCAATTAATTTCATCTTTATTTCTCTAGCGCTT
Organism: Danio albolineatus; assembly: GCA_903798035.1. NCBI lineage: Eukaryota > Metazoa > Chordata > Actinopteri > Cypriniformes > Danionidae > Danio > Danio albolineatus. Next base: position 4,165 of record CAIGQQ010016414.1, on the reverse strand, counting down.
TTACAATGTAGATTGTGTCAAAACAGCTTCACATAGAAGGTTATAGTGAATTGCAACAGTGTCAGTCCAGTGGTCAGAGTTGGAGTTCAGTTCAATTCAGTGTTGTTTAATTATTATTTTTTATTATTATTTATTATTAGCATGCACAAGTAATTTAATTCAGTAATTCACTCTAAGACTTACCTTGTTGATCGTTATGCTCAAGTCATTTAATTTAATCAAATAAATTGCAACTTACCCTGTTGATCAGCATGCACAAATCAGCATCATGTTTCGATTATTTTGTTTATACTTATCTTGTCGATTATTATTATGCACAAATAAGCGTGCTTTAATTTGATTATTATCCATAAGGGTCCTTTAATTAGATTTGTTTGAGACCTACTTTGTCATTTAATAGCGTGCACAAATAAGCGTGATCAATTGGTTTTTGAGAATCGATTAACAATCAAGATAATTGATTGATTGTATGCAGAAATAAGCATCGTTTTATTCAATAATTATCTCATAAGCGCCCTTAAAAATTTTTCCGAGACTTAATTTTGATTATTAGCATGCATTAATTATTTAATTTAATAAAGAAGAGACTTACTTTGTAGATGCACAAGTGAGCGTCCTTTAATTTCATCAATATTTTCAGGAGACTTACCTTGTCGATTATTAGCATGCACCTCTTAAGCGTCCTTTAATACTTACCTGATCAGACAGTGATGCAGCATGCACAAATAAGCATCGTGAGTTTCAATTATTTGGTTTATACTTACCTTGTGGATTATTATTATGCACAAATATTAGCATGCACAAATAAGCGTGCTTTAATTTGATTATTGTCCATAAGGGTGCTTTAATTAGATTTGTTTGAGACTTACTTTGTCATGTAATAGCGTGCACAAATAAGCGTGATCATTTTGTTTTTGAGAATTGATTAACAATCAAGATAATTGATTGATTTTATGCAGAAATAAGCATCGTTTCATTCAATAATTATCTCATAAGTGCCCTTAAAGAGCCCATATGTTGGGTTGAGAACGGTTAAATTTCACTTTTTGAAGTCCCAAACAACAGGATGATATGTATGAAGGTTAAAAAACACTTTCGATGTCTTATAATATCTATTTATTTTTACCTCATTTTCCCACCGACTCCCATATGAATCGTCTGAGCGAGTCTTTTCCCCCAAGCACCTCCTTTCCGTGACGCTACCACATCACGTCACCACGTCACGTCCGTGTCAGCAGCCCAATGCCAGAACATATTGAAAAACATCACTGCAGTTGTACAACAGTGTATTGCTATATTCTTCATCATAACAACAAACATTCAGTAATAATTAACACTTCATGGACTATTGTAAGCCAACAAATAGTAACATTCGGCAGTAAGCTAAATGGCTACCGCTACATGCTGCACAGAGCAAACACAATACAGACAACTACATCCATATTTACCTTGTTACAGTCAACACGACTGGAAGAACACGCTGGTCCAAATAAACTGGGTATTGATCCATCCTTTAACAACAACCGTGCAACAAATCCCGCGTTGTAAGCGTGTAGATTTGTGTAGCTCTCTTCAGAGAAATGACGTGAACACAGCACCATATTGGGGATGTAATTCTCAGGTATTTTACCAAAATAAACCTCAACCACTCCAGGTAGGGAAAAGAGATTTCCAGTTAGGGAACAGAACACAGCTTTTCCCTCGCACTTTAGAGCACAGCGTCTACGGGATCAATAACTCATGACCGAAACATTGTTCCTACACAAACAGCACCTCTTTTCAACCGTCGCAATGTATACAATCACCTACAACCTTATTTTCCTAAAAATGAGCTTTGCCTACGCGCTGGAAGCATCATAATAAACTCTGTGCAGGCGGCAGAGACCGATCCTTAGGGACCGTCTACAAAGAGCAAAACGTGAAAACCAATACTACAAAAGCTCCCATACTTCTCTCTAAATCTTTATACTGCCATCAAACAGTATAAAGATTTACTTAGATATTACTCAGATCACACGTCACTGCTGTCCTGCTGGTTATGCTACAACACTTACTGCAATACAGTGCTTGTTGCCTTCCACTTTTTCTTCCAGTCTGTGGGCAGGGCCGGGGAGTTCAATTTTCCCGGGGTCTGCGCGCGCAACTAGTGGGCGGGGCTTATGTTTCGCGTTGACGTCAAGCCGAAACGGCTAAAGACTCGTTCTAATAACGATTCATTTAAACAACGAGTCGACTCTTTTATAGACGAATCAATCGTTTTAAACACTGTGCACTTTCAGATTTAAGCCTTAGCTGGACATTTCACTTTACTTAGAGCTGTGTAACACACTGCATGGAAGGTCATTTTCAAAAATCCATAATATGGGCTCTTTAAAAATTTTCCGAGACTTAATTTTGTTGATTATTAGCATGCATTAATTATTTAATTTAAAAAAAAGAGACTTACTTTGTAGATGCACAAATAACCATCCTTTAATTTTCAGGAGACTTACTGTACCTTGTCGATTATTAGCATGCAAGCGTCCCTTAATACTTACCTGATCAGACAGTGATGCACAAATAAGCGTGCCATGACTGAACACGTGTTTAAACCTGACCTTGTCTTGTTCCCTTCTCCTGCATGTGTCTGTGTGTTTGCAATAAGAGATGGACGGAGGAGATGTCTCACCTGAAACGCCCCTGCATGTCTACAGGTGCGACCTGCGCTGACCAGGACGTCCCGCCAGTTATGGCCAAGACGGAGCCGGAGGAGCTGGACCTGCTGGACTATGACTTTATTCTGTCCAACAGCATGCTTCAACAGCAACAACAGCAGCAGGCCAGCACTTCCAGGACTATCCCAGCATCGTCCCCTACACACTACGCCTTCCCCATGCCCTCTCCTCAGGGCCAGGAGGGCACCATGTTATACACCATCCCAGATATCAGCGACGTCTCTCCGTCCGGAGGTTTCGTTGCCGAGTTGATGAGGCCGGAATTGGATCCTGCGTATCTCCAACCTACAAGCCTCCACGGGAAATTTGTAGTCAAGACCACAATGGACGTGTCTGATTACAACCAGGGTGTTAGCATTAGCAAGGATTTTGCATGTCCTAGAATAAAGCAGGAGTGTCCGAGCACGTGCACCGTTAGCCGGCCCATGGATCTGCATCTCGGAGGGAGCTCGACGAGGCCTGGAGTGCATCAGGGCTCGATGTTGGACCCTCACACGTTTAGCTCAGGACGAGGCGCCAGATCGTCACTGTCTCCAGAGGAGCATCCACCGGCTCCAGTGCTTGGCTCGGGATATCACCCGTCTACGGCTTATTCTGGATTTCCACAGGCTCCGGCACAGTCGCTGCAGTACCAAGGTGATTACATTCAGTAATTTCTATAATTATATTGTTTACTGATCACAAACTGCATGGCAGAATTGTTAATTACATATTTGTTTATGGTAAAGTAATCTGATTACATTTGGATTACTTTTGTGGTAACGCCACATATAGTGTAGTAGTATAATCTTGTGCTAATATATATATATATATATATACACACACTATCCGCAACAAGCTTAGCCTGGTCATGATGATTTTATTCAGTCATTTCAATAATTGTATTGTTTACTGATTACACAAATTATGACAAAATCGTTCTTTGCACATTGTAATGGTAATCTGTTTCCATTTGGATTACTTTTGTGGTAACTCTTATTTGACGTCACATATATCGAAGCAAGATAATGTAAATTTATAAAATGTAAATATAGATATAGTCGCAGCAGTACCAAGGTGATTATATTCAGTCATTTGTATAATTATATTATTTAGAGATTACTAATTTCATGGCAAAATTGTTAATTACGCATTTATTTATGGTAATCTGATTACCTTTGGATTACTTTTGTGGTAACGCCACACATAGTAAAGCAGGATCATTTTGTGCTATTTTGAAAGATGGAAAGACAAAAATACACACACACACACACACATACACTGATTACATTTGGATTACTTTTGTGCTAACTCATATTTGGCTTCACATATATTGAAGCAGGATAATGCTATTCTATTTTTAAAGAATTAAAATGTAAATATATATTGTCGCTGCAGTGCCAAGGTGATTATATTCAGTCATTTCTATAACTATATTGCTTACGGCTTACTAATTGCATGACAATATATAT
>CAIGQQ010016399.1:1018-12492 GCA_903798035.1 Danio albolineatus | reverse complement strand
CCCACTGGTGTTAAGGACGTCACATGGTAACGTCCCCAGGACGTTCTGATAAGGTCATGATGTTGAGTTCTTTAAAGGGTTAGGGGACGTTATTTAGGGGACCTTTGCAGAACTTTCAGGACGTTCTTGGAACGTTAAGGGGACCATATTTTATTAGTAAATTTAATGTTGCCAAAACGTTTTCACAACGTCCCCACTAGTGTTAAGGACGTCACATGGTAACGTCCCCAGGACGTTCTAAGAAGGTCATGATGTTGAGTTCTTTAAAGGGTTAGGGGACGTTATTTAGGGGACCTTTGCAGAACTTTCAGAACGTTCACAGAACAGTAAGGGTACCATATTTTATTAGTAAATTTGATGTTCCCAGAACATCTCCGCTGGTGTCAAGGATGTCACCTGATAACGTTCCCTGGTACATAGCATAATGTTTTCAAGAACTTTGGGGGACCAACCTAGAATTAAATTGTTTTGGTCACGTTTAGGTATTTCAGTCATACTTACTGAATATTTTCAGAACCTTCAGTAACACTACAGGAAACTTTATGAGATCAAACAGCACTTCTTTCACACTGGGCTTGCACTGTGTTTTCACTTAATATATTGAAAGATTAAAATACAAAGCAGGAATTCATCATTCATTTACATTGTGAACAAAAACAGATTATAAAATAATATTAAATGTGGTCATGCATAGGAAAGGTGTTTGAGAAGCAGATAGAAAAAGCTCAATTAATTCAATTCAAACTGGCTTTATTGCCTTGAAAACTTCCATAGTAGTATCAACATTTGTCAAAATGATGGTAAACAGTAACAGCATAACAATTTATATTAATTATATACAAGGCGTGTGTGTCTGTGCATGTATTAGTCACTGTCTCCATCTTCAGGTGCCCCAAGTTGTGCTTCTGCAGCCTGAAAAAAAAAACAAATAACAATATTTACCAATCACTTTAAATTACTTTTTAATAGCTTTTAATTACACTTAGGTGTATAAAGGTGGTCAATTGAGATGTTATATCTTTATCACTGTCTCAGTTAATTCCAAAAAGAGCAAAATAAGTACAAAAAGGTTTTACATTTATCCAGTTTTTGTAGGCTAATGTACTCTGTTCATTACGCCCTTATCTTGCAATCCCAATGCTCTAAATAGTAAGTGAACATCTAAAATTGTCTTTATTTGTACATTTCTAGTAACGTTTCTCCACTGTTCCCTTAAAATTACTCTTTATCGTGGGGATCACCAACCTTTATGAAACTGAGAGCTGCTTCTTGGGTACCAATTAATGTGAAGTTCGATACACACTTCTCAAATAACAAATTTGCTTAATTTACTTTAAAGTATGTTATTATTAATAATTAATGATATTCATTTATGTGATGACACTGATCATGTTAATGATTTCTCAACAATTGTCAACAAGGATGTAATATAAATATGCTTTATTTCTATAAATCTCTGCAAGTATATACATTTTCAAATGATCACTTATGACCACAATATTTCCACTAGCCACTAACAATTTTTAACAAATCCTGCACTACACTGTACCATGTTTGTACATATTATCCATTGTGTAACATAAATCAACTTTCAGATTTTACTGAAATTATCACCAAATCTACAGCATTTTTAACATAGCCGACATTCTTCTAACTTTTGTAATGTAGCTGCCTCGATTATAATCATCTTTTGTTAAATAATTTGGTTTTAATGGCTAGATTGTTTGCATAGGTTTATTTTCGACCTTTTTTATTTACTGCATTGAAATCCATGAACGATTTAAATGATATATTTTAGTGAATAACCTAAATATTAACTTAAATATGTATTACATGAATGTGTATCACTGATCCTGCCACCCTAAAGGTTTCTTAACAAATTGAGTTAAATAACTATTAAATATAATTATGAAATTGTATGATTATGATTTTTTCCCCCTGTCTAGCTGTTTATGCACAAGTTTTAAAAGTGGCATTGATGTACCTGCTCTTTCTGGGGAAACTTCTAAAAGTGTAGCTCACTAATTTTAGGAATGTCCTTTTGATCAATCTTTTTGGGTTAAAGTGCTATTTAAAAAATGCTTTCATTATCCAAAATAATTTTAATTATTGTTTAGGACTTAATCAAAACACCTTGTTCGGGTTTTATATTAATATATTGGAAAGTTTTAGACCTATAAATGTAAATAAACATAAACCCCTTTTTAGCATATTCAAACAAGAGGTATTAGCCTAAAGAGTGATGTTTAAACTCCTAAAATTTGTGCTTATTGCTTTGTATTTAATAGGCCTATTCATTTTTTGTTTATATTACCCTTTCGTTCCCCTTATTTCTCTCATGCGTTTGTTATATATTTAATTCATAATTCCCTTATTGTTTAAAAATTAACTGTAGTTTGTAGAGACTGTATTCTGTTTTATTTGTACTGTAAATAATTTAAAAACGATGACGACGACATGTGATCGGTCATCATGACTGCCGCAACGTTGTGCCCCGAAGTGTCCGGGTGTTGTATCGAAATCTGACTCCCCGGACAAATCTGACTCCTCTTCGCGTGCACGCGCGTCAGTCAGCGCATGATGATAATAATAGTAAATAATAACAATAATAATCCTCGCGAAGGGGAGTCAGATTTGTCCGGGGAGTCAGATTTCGTTACAACACCAACACCGGCTTGACCGCTCCGTTTTCAACTCCGCCTCCGCTCGGCTAATCTCGTTGATAACCGGCTGCAGCTCTGGTTCAAGTCGAACGCACCTGTTAACTAATCTTCTCCTCCACCTGCACAAATGTGCGCATACCCAAATGAACGAATCACTCCCTGAGATGACTCATCGTTCTCGAGTCACATTAAAGATTCGTTCAAAATGAACAAATGGTACATGGTGCTATGGGGAGCTATTTTTAGAACAGGCCTGCGGGCGACGTGGTTCCCACGGTCAGTCACACAGCACGTTGAAGAAAAGGCCTTTCCCACTGCAAACTACGATTTATGGTTACACAAAAAAGTGCTTATTAAAATACTTAACTTGATAATCAAAATAATAGACATACTCACCACAGAAACTGCTGCTAGCCGGGAAAAAGACCGCCAAATGTCCTCAGTCTGGATTAACGGATGCTGGAATACACGCCCCGCCCACCTCCACCGCTATTGGGGCGTACGCAGCACATGACCTTTGTATTGGTTTAAAATATTTTAAAAAATTGTATACAGTCATTGTTTAAAACGCTAAGGTTCCACAAAGATAAGCAAATAACAGATACTATTTGATTAAAATTTATTTTTTATTATTATTTTAATAAGAACTTGGCTCAAATAACTAATGTTTATAAATGAGTTAATGCAGTTATTATCAGACATTTTGTTTTTTAACAGTGAAGAAATATAAAAGTAACAAACAAAACTAGTTTAGCATAGGTGATGAATTAAGCAAAGTTTTGTTTATGCATGTGAAATTTTGCTAATAAAAAAGTTTAAAAATAAATTGATTGATCCTCATTGTTCTATTTTTAACGATGTCGTATGACCACAGAATGACCAAAGCAGAACGTTCCCCATAAGTCACATCGGGAACGTTATCATCTGACCAGCGGAGGACCATTTGGGAACGTTCTGTTAAAGTCCCAGATGTTCTCTTTTTAAAGTTGCCGTATGACTAAAGAAGGACCAAAGCAGAACGACCTCCATAGGTCATATTAGGAACGTTATCATCTGACCAACAGAGGACCATTTAGGAACGTTCTGTTAAAGTCCCAGATGTTCTCTTTTTAACGTTGCCGTATGACTAAAGAAGGACCAAAGCAGAACGTTCCCCATAAGTCACATCGGGAACGTTATCATCTGACCAACAGAGGACCATTTGGGAACGTTCTGTTAAAGTTCCAGATGTTCTCTTTTTAACGTTTTTAATATGACCATAGAATGACCAAAGCTGAACGTTCCCCATAAGTCACATCGGGAACGTTATCATCTGACCAGCGGAGGACCATTTGAGAACGTTCTGTTAAAGTCCCAGATGTTCTCTTTTTAAAGTTGCCGTATGACTAAAGAAGGACCAAAGCAGAACGTCCTCCATAAGTCATATTAGGAACGTTATCATCTGACCAACAGAGGACTATTTTGGAACGTTCTGTTAAAGTCCCAGATGTTCTCTTTTTAACGTTGCCGTATGACTAAAGAAGGACCAAAGCAGAACGTTCCCCATAAGTCACATCGGGAACGTTATTATCTGACCAACAGAGGACCATTTGGGAACGTTCTGTTAAAGTCCCAAATGTTCTCTTTTAAACGTTGCAAGATGACAGTAGAATAACCAATACAGGACGTTCCCCTAAAGTCATACTGGGAACGTTGAGCAACAGTACTTTCATAACCAAAAGAGAACGTTTTAAGAACGTCCCTAACGTTCTCTAAAGGTTTGGAACTTTCGTCACCTTTACAGAACTTTTAGGGAACGTTGCGCAAGGTCGCGAAAACGTCCCCTCCTACGTGGGGATGCCGTTCAAATCATAATGTCTTTTGGGGAGTGTTCCCGGCTCCGGTTGCCCTAAATAATGCAGACTAACAATCCTTTAGAGGATTTGGATTTCAAAAGCAATTGCATTTGGATGTGTGTGCAAATGCAAAGAGATGTGTCTTTTTGTCGAGTTTCCACCTGACAGAGTGTGTCTGCTTCCCGGACTGTGCTAGGAAGGCTGTTCCAGAGTTTAGGTGCCAGGTATGAGAAAAATCTACTGCCTTCAGTTGATTTTGATATTCTGGGAATAATCAATTGTCCAGAATTAATTGAGGGTAAAGGGGCGTGATGGGCCATAATACACCAGGAGCTCCCTCAAATACTGGGGAGCTAAGCCACTCAGGGCTTTTGAACGTAGTCAATAAGATAAAAAAATTGATGCCATATTTAGCAGGGAGCCCGTGCGATGATGAAAGAAGTGGAGTAATATGATCATAGTTCTTTGTTCTAGGAAGCACTCTAGCAGCTGCATTTTGAACTAGAATTTGTGACGTCCGCTGAGTGACTTCAAATTGCCGTTGAGCTGAAGATTCTGTCTGAAGTGAGGTTTCCTTGAGCTTGAAGTTTCAAGTTGATTTTCAGGTGGACTTCAGTCTTCTGTGGCAAATTGTTTACCATTTGATGATTTCAATCTCTATCCGGGTCACGGCACCAAGTTGTTGTAAAAAATCAAAATGGGCGAAAAGAGAAGAGAAAGAGAACCCAGACCAGGAGACTCGGAAACAAGCAGAATCCTTTTATTGAAATGTGTTGGTTAATCTGCAGTCATACAGCGTCTTCAAGAAGTCCATGGGTCTGCAGAGCCTACTGGAGGTCTGCAGTCTGCGAGTTTTATCCCAAGTCTGAATTGAGACAAAGTTGTCCTGTCTTTATTGTCTTCTTAGGAGGAGAGGAGATTGCTAAGCAAAAGATGCAAATTAAGTATGGGAGTCAGCATGATAACCAGCATATAGGTGTTAGAAACCTGCCCAGCTCCTGGCCACATGAGTTAATGAACAAAAGAGGTTTCTTTTGATCAACTAAAGACAAAGGCAGAGTCGTTGAGACCTCTCCTTACAGCATTTGCATCACTTTTGCTCAGGCAGTAGTCAGGGAGACAAAGGTAATGTCCCTCATGGCCTGGCTATTAATGAAATTATATGATTAAAAAACCAAAGAGTATAACTTTTCAGTTATATGTATATTATTGTTAATTTGAAATTAGATTATATAAATTTATATTCCCACAGGAGCTTATCTCAAAAGAACAGTTTGGGGGGTCTTTGAGTGTAGCCTCTTTTATTGTTTTAAGATGTAGAGTTAACTAGCGATAACCTTTTGCTGGGTGCCCGTGGATTGCTTTGAAAATAAGATCAAAGCTCAGACATGTTGGCACGAATCAATCTTATAAGGAAATGGTCAGTGTTATGTTCGATCTGAAAAGATCCATTGACTCCCCACACTTGTGTCGGTGGCGTAATGCTAACTCTTTCCTTCTTCACGTTCTCACTTGATAATTTATGCACTGATGCATAACTTCATACCATCTTCAGACCTCTCATATTCTTTAAGCACTTTTAGTTTTGCTTGGCTTTCAGCTAGTGCAGTCTCCATCTAATTCCTCCTTTTCAGCCTTAGTTCAAGCTGTTTCAAACTCATATTGCTGCTTAATTCTTGCCACCTCAAATTCAAGCTCTCGCTTTTTCTTCATAGCTGATGCACGTTCCAGCAGAGCAGCATGTTCTGCTTTCTGTTTAGCACGTGTAGATGATAAACATGAAGTGCTTGATGTACGACTTACATGAGATCCACATGTGTGAGCCTTGGCACCACTACTGACCCCTATCTGGTAAATACTGTCACTTGGTAAAACAGATCATAATTTTCTGACTGCTCTAAATAGAACCATTTTTGGCTCAAACCAATCAACATGATCAAAAAAATTTTCTTCTTCAGTCCACAAATTACCAACTTCTTTGTTAAGTGTAATGAACTCATTTATAGACTGATCAAAATCACTTTCTAACATATCCTTCACTTCTTGTACATTTTGAGTATCCCTCCTCATCATCTCTATCTCCTTCATTTTGTCAGTTAGAACTCGCACAGTTTGTTTCCTTTTTGCTATGAGCCGTCGCAATCTCTCCTCTAATACCTTCTTTGTTAGTTTACGTGATCTCCCGTGCTCCACCTCATCCTCGGTTTCGCATATATTATCTTCTTCATCAGCCATCGCATTTATTGCGGAGTTTATGCACGTCGCATGCACAAAGTTTAAAGCACTTTCTTCAAATTGCTTTTCTTCAAGAACCGAATGCAAACTACCTTTCTATAAGCACACAATTCCACATTGACTGAATCCACTTTTGTCACTCACGTGCGCTCTAACAGAGGGAGAGATTCAGCGCTCTGACGGTCCATGCAGTGAGTCCTTTTACTTTCGATTTCCTCCGCACGTGGAATTCCTCATTCATCCATATACGTCTCCTCCTCACAATACTCAAAATAAAAAGTACTTTCCAATACCTTTTCCTGGAGGAAGCTGTAATGAATTATCAGTTCGTCGAGCCGTGCTATAAGGCAATCCAAGGAGATTTCATTGACATCTAATATTCTTAGCAAGTTTTTTGACTAATGTAGTGGCACACCTTCCGTGCACATCTTTATGTACCACCTTTTGCAGCTTCTATTCCAGCAACCAGTATTTTGAAAAAACGCGAGTTAGACCGAATCTTCATTTAAAAAGGTTTACTGAAGATATGCAAACAAAAATACAAAGTTACAATAGACTCAATATAGCTCGGTCAAAAAACTGTGTTGCTTCCAACATCCATAACTGCAATCTGCCTTAAACGTACAAAGTAATAACCTCATGACGTATTCCTGTCGGAAGCCAAATTAACAAAGTAAAAGTATTTAAATTGTATTAATTATTAAATTATACATTTTAGATAATACAATCACAATGAATTCTTATTATATTTAAACATCAATTTTCACCATGTTTTTAACATTTTTAACTAATTATTATCACAAATGAATTATGCATAACTGATTCTTACACACACAAATTGGTCGTTTCAAAGTATGAATGTTCTATATCAATCCAAGTGACTTTATCTATCATGTTTGATATCATTTGAAATGTCTCAGTGCGACTGGTACACTGGTCTCATTTCCTATATATAACTTCAGGTATCTTTTGCACCACTGCTAAGGGTGTGCCTTTACCTAGAGGTTCCTATTTAAATGCCTTATAGGCAGAAACTCTTACTGAAAGCAAATAACCTTTCCGCCGACACCAAGCTATTCACATACAATCACAGAAAGAAGCACAAACTCCCTGCCAAAAACAAATGGTAACAACACACACCCCTTCTACTTCTTGGTTTGACTACTTAAGGGACAGTTTTAAGCTGTTTAAGCACGCTTCTGTAACCAGAGTAGCCCTTAGTGTGGAGCTCTTATGGCCCATACTATGTATATTTTAAAGTCAGGTATGCATCTTTTGATTATGGATTCATCTTTGAGAATTTAATGTTTTGTATTGATCGTTAATGGGTTGACTGAATGAATTGGAATAATACACATTTACCTGACTAATAAATTGTTATATGTGAATTTATTCTTGTTACTCTGAAATTATTTGCTCTGATAAGTTAAGAATGTACTAGATTTCATGATAGACGAAACATAACACGTTAGATGAAAATCCTAGAAATTCCAACTTATTGTTTGACTTTAATTATGTTATTTGTTGCAATCACTATGGGGGGCTAGGGTTAATGCATTAGGATGAAAGTGAAGTTGAAAGGGCAGCACATCTTACATGGTACTAGCGGTTTGACCTCTGGTAAATATTTCGGCTATAATTTATAAGTTGTTACATTATTAGTAGTAGCTGTTACATGATTATTTCAATCGTGGGGGGCTAGGGTTAATGCATTAAGGTATAGCAAGACAGCATATTTTACATGGTACTAGTGGTTGAACTCTGATTATCATTTGGAATCTAACTAAGTTGTTACATAGACAATTGTAAGAATCGAATGAGATTACTATTTAAATAATGGCATTGTCTGTCTGTCTATTAAATTGTATTAATCATTAACCTCTAATTATTGATCAGACTGGTGAACTTATGATACATTACAGTCGGCGTGAAGTGACATAGATTCACAACAAATGAGTATAATAAGAGTAAAAGTACTATTGGGGCTAGGGTTAATGCATTAGGGTGTAGCAAGCCGAAGGAGCAAAGTGCAAGGTTACATGGTACTAGCATTTGACCGCTGATTATTGTCTTGACATTAAGTTGGGGCTAGGGTTAATGCATTAGGGTGTTGTCACGGTTGGGTATCACAAAAAACAAAGGAAAGATCCAAGTGCAGCAAAACACATTTAATGTAAAACAATGAAGACAAAATGACAAGGGGATATGCAAAGTACCAAAACGTAAAGTGCAAAAAATTAAGCACAAGAGTGAATCAAGCAAAAAATACAAAAACAGGAATCCAAAAATATAGTAATGATGTTTAACAAAGTGAACAAACAAACCAGACACGAAGAACCAGACCACAAATAAGGCAGAACGGAACTAACATGACATTGCAAAATCCAAAGACAAACTAAACACAACATAACAGGGCTTTTCAAAAAGACAAAATAAATTAGACAATGAGACACAGCTGGAAACAAGTGATCACATGACTACAAAACAAAACACAAAAACCCAAACTAAAGCTGGTGCCCTAAAAGACCACCAGAGGGCACTGCAGCAGGTGTGACAGGTGTAGCAAGCCGAAGGAGCAGCACATCTTACATGGTACTAGCAGTTGACCACTGATTATTTTCTCAACATTAATTAAGTTGTACATAGGAAAAATCGGTAGGAGTTATAAGATTATTCAAATATGTACCAAAATATCTCATAAACTGCTAAATTAATAAAGTAATATAAATTATAAAATTGGAGTCAGATAAAACGAGGATAAACATATTAATCTTCTAAACCACCTCATACTAAAATTGGAGTCAGATATGAGTTAAACTTGAAGTAAATCAACATTTACTTAACCTTCATCCACCAGTAGACACCGCCGTTGAACTAATTGGCTGAACCTTACAAAGTGGTGACCGACCTCCATGATCTCCCAGCCCAAGTGAGTTACGTCTTTTCAGCACAATATGGATTAAATCAGGCAAGAGGTTTGGATCTTCTTTTCTTTCTTCAGCTGCTGTGGTAAGTCAATTCTTCTTTCCCTATTAGAAATGTTGAGGGAAAGCGAGATGCACCCATAAACTGTAAAAAATATGGACGTAGTATCCGTGACGTCACCCATAGGTTTCTGAGCAGCGCAAAAGAGGCCACAAGTGGGCATGGCCAACTGGCGCCATTTTGTTCGCGCGTCACTGCTCCAGCTGGGGATATCCAAATAAGGGCAAAAAGGCAGAGCATGAGCGGAGCAACAAAAGCATGATAGCAGTTTGCTTAGTTCGGGAGAAAAGCATAATACTTCATTACCTGCGACTCGTTTGTGTTCTGACCACATGTGCTTGGTTGTGTACTATATTAATAAAATGTTTAGGCTTTTTAAAAACACTGTTGTAATACTGAGCCACTAAACATGATCTTATGGATGGTTTGTGAGCACAATTAACTGCATACAGCATGCCATATTATCTGATAAATTTAGGAAAAAATTCCAAAGGGCAACTGACTGTCTAAAGCCACATAAAACAAAACAAAAATAAGATGTATATACCCAGTTCAGCGGCTAATCAGGCAGAATCAGCTGAGGTGACCTGACGGCGACCAGCGAGGCTAGCTGTCACTCAAGTGGCCATGCCCTAATTATGCAGACTTCATATAACTTAATATAAAGGAATCAGGAGTTATAAAAAAATTCACCCCCCTCAGAGTTGTCATGAAGGGTAATATTTGCTATATGCATCAAAACCATTGATTGTACCAGGCATGTACCATAACATGTTTTTATCACCTGTAAAAAATGGCCAATTTACCATTGCAGTCAGAAAGCGCCTGGAGTTTATGGAGCCAGCCCCCGAAGGCGAGTCGATGTATTGCAGTTTCAGTTACTTCTGTATTGGCTTTCCGAGCGAGAGGTTGCCGCTTGGATGCACCCCATATAAACACATTGACAGAATGAGTCGGGAATACTCAAATATGTTAAAAACATAATTAAAGTCGAACAACAAGTTGGAATTTCTAGGATTTCCATCAAACATGTGTTATGTTTAGTCTATCATGGAATCTAGCACATTCTTAACTTATCTGAGTAAATAATTTCAGAGTAACAAGAATAAATTCAAATATAATAATTTATTAGTCAGGTAAATGTGTATTATGCAAATTCATTCAGTCAATTCATAAACGATCAATACAAAACATCTAGTTCTCAAAGATAAATCCAAGATCAAAAGATGCATACCTGACTTTCAAAACATACATAGTGTGGAGTTTTAAGAACTCCGTGCTATGGGCCACTCTGGTTACAAAGCGTCCCGAACAGCTTGAAACGTTCCCTTAAGTATCCAAACCAAGGAATAGAAGGGGTGTGTGTTGAATAACAAAAGGCATTTACATTCAGTAAGAGTTTCTGCCTAAAGGCATTTGAATAGAACCCCCCCGGTGAAGGCACACCCTTAGCAGTGGTGCAAAAGATACCTAAAGTTACAATTTATTATTTTGGTTATGTCTATTTCTGAGGGAATGAGACCATTGTACCAGTCGCACTGAGACATTTCAAATGATATCAAACATGATAGATCACTTGCATTGATATAAAACATTATTTTGAAACAACAATTTTGTGTGAGTTGAGTGGAGCTGATTTGTCTCCATGCTTCCAGTTTATGTTTGAATTGTCAAAGACAAGTCTTACACATATAGATATACACACATATAGATACACACACACACACACACACATATATATATATATATATATATA
>CAIGQQ010016394.1:0-11103 GCA_903798035.1 Danio albolineatus | reverse complement strand
TATATATATATATATATATATATATATATATATATATATATTCATTTTTCATTCATTCATTTTCTTTTTTAGGCTTAGTCCCTTAATCCGGGGTCGCCACAGCGGAATGAACCGCCAACTTATCCAGCATTTGTTTTACACAGCAGATGCCCTTTCAGCTGCAACCCATCTCTAGGAAACATCCATCCATTCTCATTCACACACATACACTACGGACAATCTAGCTTACCCAATTCACCTGTACTGCATATCTTTGGATTGTGGGGGAAACCGGAGCACCCAGAGGAAACCCACGCGAACACGGGGAGAACATGCAAACTCCACACAGAAACGGCAACTGACCCAGTCGAGGCTCGAACCAGCGACCTTCTTGCGTACACGCACACGCACACACACGCACACACACACACACACACACACACGCACACGCACACACACATACAGGGTATTTTTACACATACCTTGTGAAAATCTAAACCTTTACTCACATTACGCCCTGCTTTCAAAAGACCTCTGGGATAAAGTTGTAGAAAGGCACAGGTTAGAAGAAGAGGCTACAAAATAATCTCAAAGGTTGGAAAATTATTTGAGATTTCAGGCTGTATGGATATTCAAGTTATTATTTCAGTGTGGGATGATGATTTTCTGTAGGCACTGCATATAATCTAATCTAATGTATTTTATATGTTTTGTTATTCAGGTGCAGTTGAAGATTTGGAGCGTGCCATCTCTCTCAGTAACGGCACTGGGCGCTCGGCCTGTCAAGCTCTGGTTCAGCGTGGGCTTCTTCTCAGGCTGTCGAGTCGAGATGAAGAGGCTCGGCTGGATTTTGAGAGAGCAGCAGCTCTGGGCAGTGAGTTTGCCCGGCAGCAGGCTGTGATCCTAAACCCTTACGCTGCCCTGTGTAACCGCATGTTGTCAGAGGTCATCAGTAAACTACGCAACCCAGATGTGTCCGAAACACAATAGAGGCAATGTAGTCATAAATATATGAAATGTATTTGAGCAAAGAAGTTGTATTATTAAGGTTTTACTAGGTGTTTTTCAGAAGTGAATAAATTCAAAGAGTTTTCAATTGATTGTTGTATATTTGGGATCAGGAATACACAAGCTTGTTCCCACCAAAAAATCACAATTCTGCAAGTGTACATCTCATAGTTTAACTTTTTAAAAAATATTATTAATTTCTTATCTTACAATTAAAAATAAATAAAATTGATAACAAATTAAACACATTATTAAGCTTTAAAAAAAGAAGAAAAAGAAACCTTGAAGCAGGTTTTTTATTTTATAAACTTAAAATACTCTATACTTAACTCTTTTGTACTTGTATATTATTGTTATTATTATCATTATTATTATTTTTATTATTATTATTATTATTATTATTATTTTTATTATTAAACACTTTATTATAAATAAAACTTTAAATAAATGTAAAAAATAAATAAATATTTTTAATAAAATACTTTTAAATAAAACATAGTTTATGAATATGTTGAAAATAAACTTTTATATTTTAAAGAAAATATTTGCTAACATAAAATTTAACATTTTTAACGTCCAATATTTAACATTTTATACACACATTCCTTGTGTTAATACCAATAGTATATTTTGTAATGACACAATTAAATTAAGTACATACCAAAAAACAGATTCCATGTTGTATTTTAATCAGATTAAATTTGCAAAGGTGTTTAATATACATAAAAGTGTATATACATACATTTATTATACATAGTCCAAGTTTCTGTGCATACATTCACATAGCATTGGTGAAAATAAGTTGTCAAAATATGGATGAAATATGAAATACGTTCAATTTTCAGTGTAACATTTTTGCAACAATATAAAACAACATACTTATTCTGGCCTGTTTTCATTTTATTTTCATGAATTTGATCATGCTGCATTTTAAAATATTACAAACAAAGCATTACAATTTAAAATTACAATTAATGCGTATGTTCAGGCTGTGATCCTTAAATAATGTCATCATATAATAAATTTTCTAAGTATATTTGATAAAAGTTTATGTTTTTTGTACATTAATCCTTCTTTCTCTTTGACCCTTAAGCATTCACAAGTTGTGAAGCCTTTGTGGGTGTATTTTCTTTAGCCACTAGAGGTCAGCAACGATCTTTCAAAGAAAATGCTGTCATACTTTCCTTTACTATAATGCTGTCCCAGCTCTGACTTTGAGTTGGACTCATTTTCCTGTATGACTCTACGGAACACATACAAAGACAAACTACTATTGGCAGCTAAAGAGGAAATAATGTCCTAATTTACTTTTTTGGGCGAACTATCCCTTTCAAATTAAAGCATAAGTTAACACTGACCAAAACATAAAATAATAATTACAATATAAACAGTGCTGCCACAAGCAGTCTCTTATTCTCCATTTGCCTTGTCAGTAGTAAAGACGTTGTTGACTAGAGTCTGGAATTCCCCTCTTCTCTCCTGGAGATCTGTCATACTGGGTAACGCCACAGGTTCACTTCTGATCTCTTTCTGGTAAAAAGGACAAACCTTGAGGTGTTCTGCCATGGGGGGCATGTCTTCAAAAACCCATTTATCCACTGGAGAGAACAAACTGCTGAACTCCCATACCTAGATGAAGATGAGAAAGGTAGACCCATCAGCACTATTTCAATTAGGTTTTTGTCATGACTAGAAATGTCTTTAAAAAAAGGAAGGAATTTGTGAAATCAAATAACATCTCACTGTACAAAATTAATAGGAAGTTAAAACATTGTCAAAACATTCAATGTACAATTATTTGTAGTACTTTTCACAATAATTTCATGTCATATCAACTGTAATCAGAAGTAAGGGTGCATGTCTTTAATCAATGTATTTGCCATTATCATTTTGACCGTAAACAAACTCCTTCACGTTGGCAGCATTGGAGACACTGGCATTGGGAGACTTTTTTGGTGCACAAAATTGTTCTTGGAGCTTCGTTTGATCTCAGTTGAGCCACTGAAGTCACATGATGACTCAAAAAAAATAAAAATAGGCCACTTATGAAACACTAATTTCAGTTGTGCAAATAATAGTATAGCCTACTATCCAAATCAAGAGGAAGTTACCAAAACCAGAACCTTAAACACTGCCAAAACAGTCCACGTGACTTCAGTGGTTCAAATGTAATCACCAGAAGCTCCAAGAACATATGTGCGGTCAAAAACCAATGTAAAAATTACTATGAGTAATATGCAAGGCTTGACATTAACTTTTTTGATCACCAGCCTCTGTGGCTAGTAGATTTCTAACATTACTAGCCACTCACCATTTTCACTAGCCACAATTTTGTTGTTGGGAGAATATATTTTTTATGCATAAATTTGACTTTGCCATGCTAAAAATTTCTAGATTTTGTGTTTTGTCCACATGCCTCCTCATTCATTTCACTTTTTTTGTGTGTGTTGTGTATGAGCTTGCTCAATAAGGATGAGCAAATCTGTGTCCCATTGCAATTCGTTTTCATTTCACATGACTTTTCAGGGCTCAAAATTAAGGATTTACCAATTTTATCTCTGACCACACCAAAAAAAAAAATATTTCCACAAAATTTAAATAATGTGTAAAAACAAGCAACATATAGCTGTATACATGCTCTTTTTAATTCAACAAAACCTTTCTTTAAAAATAGTTTACATTTAAAAAATAATTATTGTCATGTATCTAAAATATGCTCAGTAATCTTGGCTAAAGGTCCCAGATTACCAGTTAGCTACACATAAATGGGGAGTTAATCTCATATTAAAGCGATGCTATTGTAAAAAAAAAAATAATAATAAATGAAAAAAAAAGATAAAAAGATATTAACAAAAATAACTGTAAGCAAAAGAAAGCAGGTAGAAAAAAACAACATACAGTGTGTGCTAATGAAAGGATGATCACGCACACACGGTTAATGTTAGGCCTGATAATATTAATAATCTGTTCAAAGAATAATTAAAACGAAAGCAGCGACCGTTTTATTTATTTATTTATTTTTGTTTCTTTAAATCTTGAGCTCTTGAAAGCAGCAGGACTGTAGGTGCTGCATTTGGCAGGTGTTAATATAAAGCCCTGGTAATATGACATATTTGCAATTCAAGTGTCATATTGACCATAGTAAACACACTCCCTGACATTGGCTGCATTGGAGACATCGGCGAACAGTGTTTTTTACAGCTTTGTATGATTACAAAACCACTGAAGTCACATGGACCTTTTTGACAATGTTTCTTATCTGAACTTTGGACATTTCTGGAGCATTGCTGTCTATGGAGGATGCAGATCTCTCGGATTTCTCTGATTATCTACAGTATCTTTACTTGTGTTATAAACATTAATGGAGATCTCAGGGGCCTGAAACAACATGAGGGTCAGTAATTGCTAAAAAAATATCTTTGAACTAATAGTTTAAATCAGGGGTGTCAAACTCAGTTCGTGGAGGGCAAGTTTACTTCCAACCCTGCTTCAACACACTTGTAAGTCTCAAACAAGCCTGAAGGACTAAATAAGTAATACGGGTTGGAACTAAACTGTGCAGAGCTGTGGCAATCCAGGAACTGAGTTTGACACGTGGTTTAAATAATGTTTGCAGTGGAACCTAAAGTAGAATGGCTACAGGACTGTTTGTACCTTTAAAGTAAATTCAGGTCATCACAATGGTGATCAGTGTTATTTCCTAAATTTAAGTTATATCACCTACTGGTTTAACAATAAGATAAATTACTTCCCAAACAATGGACCAAGAGGGGGGAAAGACAGAGAGGGGGACTGACCACCTGTCATCCAATATCAAACCTTTAAAAGCATGAAGCCCACTGACATGGAGCCAGAGAGAGTAAAATGACCCATGTACGGCCTCTTTGCTGCTCTCTGACCCACATAGCTCTGAGAACAGATAACAGAGGACAAACGTACTTAGGATGTTTATCATGCTCTGCAACACCGCTAATGTTCCTGAAATAAAATTAGACAGGGTTGGAAAATATTTGAGGTTTGTCTGATTCAATTGTGAGCGTGGAGATGATTCGGAGACTCAGGATAGTCTTGTTATGAGTGCTTTACATGAATAATCGAGTATTAAACAAAACTAAAATTAAACATGTCAACTACAGTATATGGCAGGGATCACCAATCTCGGTCCTGGAGGTCCGGTGTCCAGCAGGGTTTAGCTCCAACTTGTCTCAAAACACCTGTCTGGATGTTTCAATTACACCTAGTGAAAGCTTGATTAGCTTGTTCAGGTGTGTTTGATTAGGGTTGGAGCTAAAATCTGCAGGACACCGGACCTCCAGGAACAAGTTTGGTGATCCTTGGTATATGGGGACTTCTCGGATAACAAGAATGTTTTCTAAATATGAAGATAAACATTAACTAATAACTTTTATAGACTGCTGTGTACAGTATACGATGCCCAATTCCTATTGCACCTCATTAGAAGTGATTTTTCAATCAGAAATTATTGAAATATAAAAAATTCTGATGTAAGTACACAGTGAACTCTCAGAAATAGTACAATCTCTGAAATAAAAGGTACAAACTCTATCGATCAAGTGGTATATTTTCAAAATGTACACCTTTGTACCTAAAATGTCCACTTTTGTACCATTAAAGTTCCACAAAGTACATGTATGTATTTTTTAGGTACTAATATGTACCTTGAAGGTACAAAAGTATACCTTAAAGGCACCATTTTGGACCTGGTAGGTACAAAAGTGTAGCTTTTGAAAAAGACCAACCCAGTTACAACCTTTGTACCTTTATTTCTGAAAGTGTATAGTTAAAAACAAACAAACATCTCATTTAAAGTGGGACCGTTGGATAGTACTAAGAGATTGATTTGATCAAGGCATTTACCTTTTTCCGGGCCCTCCAAGTGAATCCACCATGAGAGTATGTCTTTTTCTCCCATTTGAGTGACACCATGCCCTTCTGCTGAAGAACAGTACTGCAAACTTCCCTCATTAGCTGGGAAACTTGAGATAGACGACCCAAAGACACGCTATCCAGAAAACTCACTATGTGTTGCAAGATTTCAAAAGGAAGTCTGCTCAAGGAATCCAAATTCTTGGCACGTTTTCGTTCGCTGTTAACGGTTTTTACTCCTTTGTAAAGAGACGCTGTCACTTCTGGTTGTAAGATGAAAGTGCTAAGATCTGCATCATAGCTAACAGTGGCCTGATATTTCGATGGTCGAAATTGCTTCTGGCTAAAGGTGCAACCAAGGTAAGCCAGAGGGCACCGCTGTACAAACCAGCCAGTAAGACATGACTGGATGTCTCCATGCACGTTCCTAAAGTGCCAGGGGTATTCATCACGCCTGAAGGCATGATGGCACAGGTAAGTAAAGGCTGAGCATGATTTGTTGTGTCTCCTAGTCACACATTCGGTCTGAATTTGCACATGTAGGCTTTGAGGCTGATCTGCAACTACATCTGCCAAAGTTGCATCACTTTTGAACGGAGCAGAATGGAAGTCAAAGGTTTGGGTGCCAACGTCAACATACAGCCCATCGATCCCAACACTCTCACATATCTGATGACCTTTTAATTCTCTTTCTAGAGAGCACAGCAGTGTGGACTCTACCACTTTTGCCTTTGTAAGTTCTTCAGTCGCAATGGCTAAATCCGATGTGTCCACAGATCGGTGTGTCTTTTTAATCATTTGGGATGGATCCTTCAGATGGCTACGTTTGGCTCTGTAGCTAGTCGGCACATTGAAGGAGTGTATGGTTTGAACTTCAATGGGCTCTAAATTGCCATAAACAAAATCTTTTTCTTTAGGTGTGCAAGCTGCCAGCTGGCCGAAGTTGATAAGCATGCATCCGTTGTGCACCAGATACATATTGTACTCGGCAACGTTGACCTCTTTACGGAGCCTGTCAAGAACACCATCTTGCCAAGGAGCTAAACCTGTCCTATCAATCTCTAGATTGTCGGAATTCTGAGGCGAATTCTTGTCTTTAATCTGACAACTTTTATCCTCTAAATTCTTCACTGTCTGCTTGCACCCTTGCTTCTCCTTCGCAAACATTCTCTCCCATATCCCGTAGTTCTCCAAGCAGGCTACATCTTTACTCTCAGCCAAAGCGAGACGTTCCTCTTGGGTTAGTTCTTGGATCTCTTCTCCATTAAGGCTATCCTCTAACGACTCTTCTGGGATTAAGATCTGAGACTCCGAGCACTCTGGATCAAGTCCTCCTACAGCACCGTCCAGTGGAACCTCAGGCTCCTCCACCTTCTCTATCAACTCAGGGAAGAGTGTCTTCATCTGGATTGAATTAAACAGAAGCTTCTGATCTCTAAGTGCCATTGCAAGGTCCAACTGACTCATCCAGTTTGGATCCTGGAGAGCATTCGTATAGAAGGCAGTATCGGTCTCATTCACCGGCCATCGGTTCCACTCAAGGGTACAAGTGACCACACTGGCAGGACACACTTCTAGGTGCTGGGCAAGTCTTTGACGTGTCATGGTCATGGGACATCCATATCCAGAGTTGAGACATGGTACTGTTTCCTTAGGGCATAGAAGTCGATGTTCATCCTCTTTACAAAGGTGGAAGGCAGCTCCGCAGGTCAAGCGGCAGGAAATGAAGATACAAGATGTTGAGATGTCTATGGGAATCTTGCAGTTCCGATTGTGACATTTTTCGCAGTGAGGATGAAGACCAGAACTGGTGGTCCTATTCTTGCCCTGGAGGTGACGTGTATGATAACCACATTATTGCACTTTCACTGTTTGTTACATAACACTTTGCTTGTTTGAAAATAAAAGTGTTTGAAACTCGAAGCTTACCATGACTGTTGATATTTGTTGTGTTTGAAAATAGACTCTGTAATGAGACAAGGGAATAAACGCTGAAAGGAAACAAGTCTCGGAAATGTTTCAGTGTTGCTATTGTCTAGACGATTATTGACTTGTCTTTCTAGGCTAGACACAGCATAAAACCACATAACAAGACAATTCTCAGACTACAACGAGTACATATTAACATATTCCCTTCAGAAGAGGGAGCATAGAACCTGAACCCGTAAAACCTGAAGCTATTTGACCATGTACATAGCAGAGTTCCTAAAGTTTATTATAACTAGGCCCACACAGAATTTGGACCTACAGAAATCTACAGATTTCCACATATTTTGAGCCCATCTTTTAATCTATTTATTTACTTATGTAAATGTGTGTACATAGAAATTAATTCAGTTTTATATTAATTTCAGTAATATCATGGAATAGCATGCAATTCTTTTTTTTCTTTCATATTTTAGTGAATGTTTTATACAAGAGACATACTGTAGCCCTGCTTACGAAACAGGTGGTTAACTGTAATATATAAAATATATATTATTTTCATTCATTCATTTTCTTTTTGGCTTAGTTCTTTTATTAATCAGGGGTCGCCACAGCAGAATGACCCAGCCTCGAACCAGTGACTTTCTTGCTGTGAGGCGAACGTGCTACTCACTAAGCCACCGTGGCGCCCAAAATATATATGATTTTCATTCATTCATTCATTCATTTTCTTTTTGACTTAGACCATTTATTAATCAGGGGTCGCCACAGCGGAATGAACCAACAACTTATCCAGCAAATGTTTAATGCAGCGGATGCTTTTCCAGCTGAACCCAACACCAGAAAGCACCTATACATACTTGCATTCACTCACATTCACTTGGGCCAATTTAGACTATCAATTCACCTATACTGCATGTCTTACATGTAAATATGTTATTTTATTTTCATCTCCCACACTTTCTGCATAAATCTGTTGTCTTTTATTTCATTGATTTATATATCTACACAATTATGTGCAGAAATAGCAAAACAATAAAATGTGCAGATATTGTCTGGCCCACAATGAACCTTCAAGAACAGCTTTACATTATACATTCAAAACCTATACAGTACATTTCGAACAGAAAGGAAGTTACCTATTGCTATGTGAATACCATAGTATTCTACCTCTCTATACATCTATGTCATTTTTTAGGGTCTTAAGTATAAATACAGGTCAGTCTCGCTTACCCTTGGCTGCTTGGACGATGTCAATGTGGCTTGTGTTTGTTTAAAGTGCTCTGTGTAGATGTAAATACCAATCCACTGTTCGGCTGTTATAAATAGACAATCAGTCAGACAGCCTTTGTGAAAAGAGGTTACATCACACACAACTACAATCTTTGCTAACTGATCATCAGGAGTGATTGATAGCACTGAATTAACAGACAATCCAATTTTGCAGTGCTGAGTAAATATTAGCAAACTGCTATCAAGAGGCTAATATGTTGTTCTATAAACAGCTGTTCAACTCCTCTGAGCACGTAAGTTGCTGATTTATAATCAAGTCATTGCACATCCTGTCCACTAGATGTCAATACAGCACTTTGATGCAGATAATGTAGCGTTGCAAGATGATTGTTAGCCTTAAGACAATGTTTGCGTCAAGACCAGTGAAGTTACATAAAACTGAACAGAAAGCATTAGCATTTAAAGAACATACATCTGACAATCTGACCTTTTTTTCTGCATTTATTGATTCAACCTGCCTTGGTCTATGCTAATTTATCCAAGATCTTTAATCATTGGCTTTATACGACTTCCAATGCTCTTTAAAATTACATTCAAAAACTAGTTGTGTCTACAAAATAACAATGACCTTATTAGCATCCTCTGAGTATTAAAAACAAGTTAATCAGATGTTGGCTCTGAAGTGAAGCCAGTCAATAAAATGAGAAACTGCTGATGCCTTGTTAGCGAAATGATCGGTTCTTGCTTTCATTCAACCTGTGTAAAAAAAAAAGGCCCATGCACGCAGATGTTAATGATCATATAAATCTAGCCCATCAACAACAAACCTGCATCCAGTCTCATGCTATTAATGTCAAAAAGTAATTAAAGCCACCTTGCGATGATGTCTTTACTGCTAATACTACTTAATTAGGAAAGGGATTTTATAGGTTCCCTCGGGACATGAAACTTTGCCTAATTTTAATGAAGAAAGTTTTAATCAGGACAAAATGAGTTAAATTGAAACGAGGCATTATAGTGGAGCTGTGTTTTTTTTTTTTTTTTTTACAAGCAGACAGACTAATAACAGATTAGAGCACCAGCTACAGCCACAAGAGGATGACGTGACCGTAGGTCAGCGCATCAAATGGAAAAACATCAACTCATTAAGGTCAGGCTACTCTGAATGTCAGAGCTCTGTGTCACGGGAAATTGCAGATTTCAAAAACGTCTTTTTAAACGTTAATATTCTGACAATGATGCACTCAACGGGTCAAGGTTTGCCTTGTTGGAATGGGCAAATTGTATGTTTCTGCTTTGATTGCGCTGAAAAGTAGCTCTTTATCGGAAAGAAAAATTCAACAGCAAGAGTATCGCAAGACGTCCATTATACTGCAATAATTGTGTCAAAGCATTCAGGGATGATCCAGCCCTTGTGCTTTTATGACAGCCTAGCAACTGCCATTTGAGATTAATGGAAATGCTGCTGCTCTCTACAGGTTTATTAGAAGCTCTTGAGTGCACCCATATGGCTTTCGTTCTGACCTTTAAAATCATAATTTAGTGATGGATAATTAAGCTTGTGCGGAAAAGTAAAAATTATCGGCATTTTTGCAACTTATTAATTACCACACACACACTCCTCCATGTAAGCCGCGTTCACACTAGAGTTTGTGCTTGTGAAATTCTGAGAAAACGTGCAGAATTAAACTAAATGATTAGACATTTAAAAAGCAAGCAATTGGTTTATATTTTACGTTTCTGTCCATAGAGGTCATGTTTTGATCTTCGATTGGTCTCATGCAATCGTGAGATAAGATTTCGTAGGTCAGAGATCACCAAGCTTGAACTTTACTATGCAGCAAACTGCAAAACTTTGCATTCATGTGCGTATGAATGGACGTCTATAGGGTGAAAAGTGCAGTGTGAAGGTGACTTTCTAGGCCACTTCATATGGCGCACCTGCTCAAATGCTTGGCTCTGCACATTTCTAATCAGCCAATCGCGTAGAAGATACTTATACCACAGCATATTCTGAATGATTGTTACTGTAATGCTGTACGAGGACTGTCACTCAGTTCTGAATGAACG
>CAIGQQ010016389.1:3963-15930 GCA_903798035.1 Danio albolineatus | reverse complement strand
AAGGGACTAAGCTGAAAAGAAAATGAATGAATGAATATATATATATATATATATATATATATATATATATATATATATATATTCAATTTATGATAGTGTTATTAATTTGCATAACATAATTTCTTAACTATAATTTATATAATACGTATTTAGGATACAGTGCAACAAAATGTTTCAAAATATCACACCACCAGCATGACCAACCAATCAGCAACGAGTAATTTAGAGCTTTATATAATACAATCTTGCATGTTTACACTGGCAAACAATGAGCCCCTTGCCACACACTTCTGAAGATGACTTTCTGTTCAGAGTGCCAAGTCACTTCCCTGAGCTCAGTGTAATCCACAACTCTGTCCGATACAGAGCGTCACGAAACATGGCAGACTGTGAGAAAGTTTGGTGGTGCGCTGAAGGTCACTGCGAATATTACAGGGTGTGCGATGTGCTTGGCTGGAGACTTCCTGCTGGGACGGGGGGAGATGACACAGTTTTCTTTTAGGCAGGTGATAGAGTTTCCGCACAAGAGCAAGGCGCTCTTCTCCCCAGAGAATGGAGCCTCTTTGTGGCTGGATGTGCTCCGAGAGGAAGGTCAAAGCAGCGGAGGGAGGGGGTGATGAGGTTGAGCATCGACAAGAAAACATTTCATCAGATATTGCCCTCACTTCCTATTGATTCCTTGCCCGCTCGCTCCTTTCTCTCTCTCCTCGCAATTATTTCAGAGTTCCAGGGGTGGCGTGTTGGCAGCATCCGTGAGCATTTTCTTATGGTAGCCTGATTTCGGATACTGATATTTTCCTGCAAGGTATGCGTTATTCACTGCTTGCTGTTTACAAGAAAAGGGTGGGAGCCACTGCTATTGTGGACGGAACAAAAGGGTTTAGGCGAGCTCCTGAAGGCCATTGTTGTTCACAATGCCACGCATTTCACTAGTCTCCAGGGCTAAGGTGTGTTTGGGAATAATGTCACCTGTGAAAATGGTCCAAGTGTCAGTTTTCACAACACTGAAGTATCGCAACACAAACGATTATAATCAATGCTATGGACAAACAGTACCTGTACACAATGTTAACCACAGACGCATTACCCAGAATTGATTTGAGAATGCCTTTTTGGATTACAGTTGATTTGAGTGATTTTTACATTTGACTTGAGGCAAAACTGCAAACCTGAAATTAATTTAAACATTCTAAAAACCCTAAAAATTAATTATTATATATTTAGGAATGAGGAATAACATTGTAAAACTGAGACTGTTCAAAGTTTCACATGATATTACTACACCACAAACAATTAGGAGTTTCTACTGTGCCCACTTAGTTCACTCAAAATTAAGATTTACTTACTATTTTCTCACCCTTAAGTGGTTATAAATCTTTATTATTTCCTTACTTCTGTTGGAAAAAACAAAAAAAGATCTTTTGAAGAAAGCTGAAAACCCGTAACCACTGACTTTGGTAGAAGGAATAACAGATACTAAAGAAGTTAAATGTTACATCTATCCAATATTTTTCAAATTATAATTTTTTGTTTTCAAAGATCCGAAACAAGTTGAGTAAATGACCAAAATTTCATTTTAGGTGATCTATTCCTCTAAATGGCCTTTAAAATTTATTATACCATTAGTAGCAAGATCATGAAAGAGTTGAGCCAGGATTAACACAACTGAACAATTAAGATCTGACAAACTGAAAATCAAAACAGGGCATTTAATTCAAGAGATATTGGTGATGAAGTGTATTTGATCATTTTAATTCTATTCTAACGTCACTGTAAAACTTCACAGTCATGTGTAGTTGGTCATATGCTTTTAATGATATGCATATTGAATCACGAGGTTGAAGCCAATGACAAAATTGCTAACCCCTGTTGAGAAAATCACAATATGACACAAGTAAGTGTTCTTACAATGGACCAATATACAACGATTGAAGAATATAGGGAGCAAACAGGAGCAAATGATCCCGAGAAGTAGATTTCTTTAGGTGTGTTCAAGTAACTTTGGTCAGACCAAGAAGACAAATGAATTTTATACATACAATTCAAACATGTTTTTTTTTACTCTACATCTACAAAATTGTTAATAAACAATGTATATCAGTAGAAAAAAAAACACATGAAATTAATGTGCCATCACGTTAAACTTAAAAAAAAAATGTATATACTAGTTGTTGCTGTGCAATTTTATTATTTTTTGAGAACTTTATTTGCCTTTCTATAATCTTTTATAAAATGCCATAACCTTTCCTCCCCCTGGAAACAAGTTTTCTTCAATTCTGGTCACATGGAATGCCTTTTAGGTGGGGCTACTAGTCAATCTCGCTTTTGTTCATTTGCCAATCATTTTCATTTTGTTAGCGACACCTATCGATAATCCAGTCCAAATTATGCACCACCCTACATTTTTTTTCTCATTTCAGAACTGTTTCAAATGTCATGATATGGGAAAAAAAGAACAATCTTAACTTCAATTTCATGCCAATTTTAAAGTTAAATATTTGTAACAAATACACAATATATATAAAACATGGTTTTGGAACATTTTTCATGTGAATAAATCTAGACATGAACAAACATGATCACATAAAAAGTGTTCCAAAACCATGTTTCACATGTGCTCCACATATTTCAGATGAGAATTTAATGTGTGTTAAGTTTTTCATCCAGAAATGTACTTATCCATCATTCATCCATATTACCTTAAAAAGAACTAAAACAAATGCACTCTTTTATGTTCCACAGAAGAAAAGAAATTCACACAAGCTTGGGAAAACACGAGGGTGAGTGAATGATCATTTTCATTTTTGCTTGAAGGGTCCCTTTCATTTCTATATATTTATTTACCAAATTTATGGATCAAGGTGTGAGGATACTTAATTTTCCCAAAATGCATACCTGTTGGAGTAGGCTACTCTGAAAAGTAAAATTCCTGTTCTTTTAAATGGATACAGTCGTTCACCCCAAAATGAAAATGTACTCACCCTTTACTCTTCCTCATGTGCATTCAATCTTTATTGAGTTTCTTTTTTTTGTTGTTGAACACAAAGGAATATATTTTGGACAATGTTAGAAACCGATAAGCATTGGCACAATAGGAAAATAAATACAATACTATAGAAGTCAATGGTTACCAGTTTCCAAGATTTTTCACACTATCCTTTGTTTTCAACAGAAGAAAAAGACTCAAACAAGTTTATAACAAGTGAAGGGTGAGTAAATAATAACAGACGTTTCATTTTTATGTGAACTATCCCTTTAATTCGGAATCAAATTCCAGTTTTGCTTCCAATGTGTTTTGGCCATCAATTCAAATTCCAATGCTAGCTCTTGAACCACTGCCCAACCCTGAAACCAAGATGTTTTTGCAGTCATTAATAAGACACAGGTACGTCCAGGAAGGGTGAGGTGCATCAAATCCAACAGACACCTGCTTTATGAAACCCGAACTGCATTTCTTTCTCTTCTTTATGGGCCAGTTTCATTACAAACATCTCCTGAAAAGCTTTCAAGCAGTGAGCCATTTCCCCTCCAGACACATATTTTCTCATCCATCAAGTGACACTACAATGACGGCCACAGGATGACAATGGGGATACATTTTTTTACTCCCACAATAGCTTTTGGTTCCCTGCTTTTGGCAAGATTCTGGCTACTATAAATACTACCTGTTCCCATCACCGTGATTCACAGACACTGCTCTCTAAGTGAAGATGAGGCCTAATGTCGCTTCGGGCCTGAGCTGTCAGCGCTCCATAGAGATTAGTAAGTCACAGTCACCGTATTGTTCTGTAGGCTACAATGGGCACATGGAGCTCTGGCCTTTGTCTCTGAGTCCGTTGTGAACTTCAGAGATGGTAACAAAGGTGTGTCACACCTGTAAATATGTGGATTAAACTCTTTTTTCGCCCTCTCTCGCTTATATCTTTTGTCAGATTCGTGGTTTTAGCCGTTGGCTGTGTCCACCACATCAAAGGACTTTCTAGTCATGAGTTCCTCAGTAGTCATTTGGTTACAATAAGGTCTCACACTAACATATTACAACTAAACCCTTTTTTGAAGGTGCTGGGCACTCAAATATTTTGTTTACAGGTGACGTAATGGTTTTATTTAATTGATCTGACCACCTCTGTGGTTAATTAAATCAATGACGCACCCTTACATCAAGTTCCCGCCAATCTATTTGGAGAATAAAAACAAATTTCCTGCTAATTTTTCCCCCTTTAACCATCGGTCTTATTTTGGCAGGTTAGGAATGAACTGTGACATCAAAAGAAAGAAATATTCTGTCATATGTCTTGACGGAGATGTCTAAACAGTCAGGACGCTAATTCAGCGTTGTGTTTTTCTCCACGTTGAACTTTTAGTGACCGCATCAGAGAGATTTCACGGATATCAGGTGCAATGTGTTGTCCGAGGAGATTGTGTTTGACAAATGAATTATAATTACTCAATTTCAGTTCTTTGAATGAGTCAAAATGAGTGACTCAGTTTAAAAGTTTCCCTCTTAAACAAACTGAGAATGAAAAAGTATACACATACTTAAAACTTAACCAGTACAATAGACAAATCAAAATTCCAGCTTCTGATGATATGAAAAACATAGCAAAATCGAAGACTGGTCAATGTTTGACTTGATAATAACATACCGTAAACAATTGTATGTTTCACAGAACTTTTGGGACTGTGGGCTTGTATAATATAAACTCACTTGAAACACTTACACTATTTATTTATCTGCTAGCAGTGTCCAACTCTGCACATGCACACATCATCACAAAAGAGTTCCTTTTTCCTCTCTAAAAAGTATTGAACATTTCCAACTTTCAGTTGGAACTAGAGCAAGTGTGTTTGCTATGTTTAGTGTGAACCCAGCATAATGGCTATAATTTGTAACTGCCCATAGTAAACAGTGCACTCTGACCACCTGACGAGACAAAAGTCATACGAATCATACGAGTCATACTCTGTACAAAATTCAGTATCTTTATTTTGGCTGCACAAAAGTGTTCTTGGACCTTCTGGTGATTACATTTGAATTACTGAAGTCACATGAAATGTTTTGACAATTCAATGTTTTGTTTTTGGTTCCTTTTCTTTGAATTATTTGTGAATGTTGCTGTCTATGCTGGATGAGGGAGCTCTAAGATTCATTCATTCATTTTCCTTCGGCTTAGACTCTATTTCAGAGGTCACCTCAGTGGAATTGATCCTCCAACTATTCCAGCATATGTTTTACACTGCGGATGTCTTTCCGGCCGCAAGCTATAGCGCATGTCTTTTGACTAGAGCAAACCAGAGGAGAACATGCAAACTCCACAAAGAATTGCCAACTGGCCCAGCCAGGGCTTGAACCATAGACCTTCTTGCTGTGAAGCAACAATGCTAACCATTGAGCCACCATGCCGCCCAGAGCTTTCAGATTTCATCTAAAATATATTGTGTTCTGAAAGGTGAACAAGAACAAGGAATCGGGTCAACATAAGTGTAAGTAAATAATAATTTTTTTGGGGGGTGAACTAATCCTTTAGTATTTCTGGAAAAACATTTGTGATGTTTTTTCAGATGTTTCTTTTTGACATATAGAAAAATAAGCATTTCTCATAAGCAACTGAATTGCTGAATAAATGTATTAGTATCTGTTTTTTGATTTATATTTTATTTTATTTTTTGTTTGAGTCATAAAATAATATTAACCCTTTAACTTCCACACCAACAAAAAAATGTTTGGACTGCATTTCTTAACTGTAAAGCTAATGCCACTAGTTAACACACTCAATGCATTTTGTTTCAACACATCCCATAATTTTAAAAAAAATCAGCCTCTACCAAATGATTTATGTATCGGTTTATGGTAAAAGTACTGGAATTAATACATATACTATGAACAATCTGAAAATATGAAGTGTAAGAGCAATTTATTTAAAAATATAATTAAAATCCCCATTAAACAAAAATCAAGCGTAGTAGCACAAAAGGATTATGCTTGTTTGATTTTCTTTGTAAACCAACAATACTGTGTGTGTAAACCATTATTTAAAACAGTCATATTTTAAATTACAGTCATTATTTAAAACATGGTCAACCGTTTGGTAGAGTGGTTAACTACATTTGGGGCAGATCTTTTGACCAGTAAATAACCATAGAGAATCAATGCAGAACAACCTATACATTAGCAACCACATAGAAGTGCCCTGCAAACAACATAAATCAACAGTTAATTTCAAATATCAGACACCTCACTGTTCATTGTGCTCAGTCAAACCAACACTGTGACCGGATACGTTGCCTATATTATCCAGGTCAGTCTCACCTCGGTGTAGACGGTCATTGTCCTCCATTATGCATTTTGTGAGTCATCAGCTGTACGTCTGTCTCAATAACATTTGTGTGACATGCACCAGTTTGCAGGCCATCATATTTTATTCACACATTGCCATGAATAACTCATCACAGACTACAGCTCAATGCAATAAACATTATGCGATATGTTCAACGTACAGTTGAAGTCAAAAGTTTACATACTGGCAGAATCAGCCAAAATAATTAATTTAGCAAAATAAGAGGAATTCATACAAAATGGATGTTATTGTTTATTATTAGGCCATTATTTAGTAGACCTGAATGAGATCATGCTTTTTTACCTATACTGTAGTTTTCAAAAGAAAATGGTCACTCTTTATTTTGATGGTCCGTTTGTTGAATTTAAGTTACATTGCAACTAATTCTCATTAGATTATAAGTAGACTGTTACTGTAGGTTGGGGTTAGGGTTAATGTAAGTTGACATGTACTTGCAAGGTATCTTATAGTCAGTTAAATGTCTGTTGAATGTCAGTATCAACAGATATTAAGCAGACAGTCTACTAATACTCAAATGGACCATCGAAATAAAGTGTTACCAAGAAAATAATAGCAAATCATAAAAATGACCCCTTCGTGTACCTTACATCTGCTTTATTATTTAATTTATCCATTATTATTCAGGAAGAAATGAACAGAAATCTCTTATTCCAGTGAATCCTGGCCAAGATGGCTTTACAAAGAGTCTACATAGACTAATTACAAAAAAGGAACACATACAACACACACAAAAAAAATTATATATTAGCAAAATCAAAACAAAGATCATAAATCAACCTTGCTTTTAATGAAAACAACAAGGCTCATCCATTACACACTGCAATATAAATGCTTTAATGGCTTCTAGTAGAGTATTAATCTTAAAATCACTCCGTAACTTGGGAGCATGACAATAGAAAGCTGATTTCCCATCTTCTCAATGCATTCCAGGTACTTCTAATTGGATCCCAGTTGAAAATCTGGTAGAATTGTTTTTTTTTCTGAGTGAATATAAAGACCAGAAACATATTTTGGAAGCATATCCCACAATGCTTTTACAATAAACAGCAACATATGTGATTTCTTCTTTGATATAAGGAGGACAAAGCTTTTGTAAAGCAAAAAATGAAGAGTATTAGACAAGCATTAGAAATAAAACATAATGAAGCCCGATAAACAACGTCCAACATTTTAAATAAGGAAGCATGCATGTAAGTAATATCACCATAATCTAAAATGGGTTAACACATAAACTGTATAATTTGCTCACTAGGTCTAAATGAAAAGCACTGTTATTAAATGAATGCTGACCGCTACAGCGTGATTGTGACAGTTGTTCATGAGCACCTTGTTTATTTATTTTCTGGACATCTTCACACCATTGCTGTTTATGGAAGATTTCATATTCAGATGTGAAGACACTTTTTTAGAAAAACAATTCTAAACACAATCACCTATAGCCTATTACTTTGTGATTTAATTATGAATGATGGTCTTGCAGGGGATCGGAAAGACAAAAGGGGAGTAATTAATAACAGAATTTAATTGTTTTTGTGAATTAACCTTGCATAGTATTTGCTGTTCTTCAGAAAAATCTATCAGGTCTTGTGAATTCAGTTTTTTGGGTAGCATTTCTGTGTATTTGAACCCTTTGCAGAAATGACTATGGTTTTGAGATCCATCTTTTCATACTGATGACACCTAAAGGTTTT
Source organism: Danio albolineatus (assembly GCA_903798035.1). Classification (NCBI taxonomy): domain Eukaryota; kingdom Metazoa; phylum Chordata; class Actinopteri; order Cypriniformes; family Danionidae; genus Danio; species Danio albolineatus. The sequence goes on along the minus strand of CAIGQQ010016389.1, from coordinate 7,880 downwards.
GTATATGACTGTTACCAAATGTTCAAACACTTACTGATTCTCCGGAGCAAAAAAATCTGCATTACAAAGGGGGGTGAAAACATTTGGAATTTGAAGATCAGGGTAAATAAAACTTATTTTGTTTTCTGGGGAACATTTAAGTATCTTCTGTAGGATCTGGAAGGTAGTACACTATAATGAAAAAGGATCATTCATTCATTCATTTTCTTTTCGGCTTAGTCCCTTTATTAATCCGGGGTCGCCACAGCGGAATGAACCGCCAACTTATCCAGCATTAGTTTTACGCAGCGGATGCCCTTCCAGCCACAACCCATCTCTGGGAAACACATCCATACATTGTCATTCACACACATACACTACGGACAATTTAGCTTACCCAATTCACCTGTACCGCATGTCTTTGGACTGTGGGAGGAAACCCACGCAACCACGGGGAGAACATGCAAACTCCACACAGAAATGCCAACTGGCCCAGCTGGGGATCGAACCAGCGACCTTCTTGCTGTGAGGCGAACGTGCTAACCACTAGGCCACCGTGGCACCCATGAAAAAGGATATTCAGACATAATATTAAAAAGTAGACATCTTTATTCATTGTGACCCCACGTTCTACTGGAGGTCTCTATGAGGCCTGGAGGGATCACAATGTGAGTGTTTGAGACCGCTGACAGTACAGCCAGTTAGCATCCATTGATGGATCTGCTACATGCCTCTGAGAACAGGAGCCTCTTGGGCTGATAGTGTATCAGATGGCCTGTTAATTATACTGACTTCAAAAGAGCAGGCGCTGATGTCTGAGTGTGTCACACGAGTGCGTCTGCATGTGGACATTTCTGTCGGGCCAAAGGTGTGCGATTTCTACCTGTGTGGGAATTCAGGAACTGTCTGGATTAGCCTGATTAGCGACTCATAATCCTACAAGGTGGGATGGTTTCTTTTGTGTTCCATTGTCTTTGTGGTAAGGGTGGTAACCTGACCAGAGGAATTTGATGACAGCTTCTAACCACAAAATTAGGATTTGCCATATGTAGATTAAATTAGCCTGTAATTCACCACTGGCGTGGTCACTCAGATATTTGTCACATACTCTGAGTTGACCATGAATCATTGCTGTCAACCAAAGACGTTCATCTTCATCATCAGGACACCTGGACTGGGACAAATGAGTCATGTGCACATCTGGAAGGAAAAAGCTAAATATTAAGCAAGCTGTATATGTTAACTACTTAGATATGTTACTACTTAGATATGTTAGCTACTTAGATTTTTGCAAAACTTCATCAGTTTACAGAAATGAACAGTAATACCAAGTACTTTTATTCCTTTTTAACACATATTGTGATTAAGGGGGTATATTAAAATATTTAAAGGATTTTAAAGCTTAAATATAATATATATAAAGCAGATAAGTAAAACTTAATATTTGCATCTTAATACAAAGAAGATATTTAATTTTTTGGGGGAGGGGAGAATGCCATTCATTCATTTTCTTGTTGGCTTAGTCCCTTTATTAATCCGGGGTCGCCACAGCGGAATCAACCGCCAACTTATCCAGCATATTTTTTACGCAGCGGATGCCCTTCCAGCCACAACCCATCTCTGGGAAACATCCACACACACACACATTCACACTCATACACTACGGACAATTTAGCCATCCCAATTCACCTATACCACATGTCTTTGGACAACCATGGGGAGAACATGCAAACTCCACACAGAAATGCCAACTGACTCAGCCAGGGCTCGAACCAGCAACCTTCTTGCTGTGAGGCGAACGTGCTACTGACTACGCCACCGTGGCGCCAGGGGAGAATGTTTTACTAGAAATTATTATTTTTGCCATACTATTTTAAAATTTTCACTTGCTGTTTTACTGTATATGAGAAATATGAGAAAATGATTGTATCCCGGACGAGCCCCTTATTTTTTTAACACATTCCTGGCTATTGCTGTAAAGGATACCTCCAAAAAAACTGTTTGAATTTTAAGATTGTTTACTTAACACATAATTAATTTTTTTATTTTTTTATTTTTTTATTTAAAATCTATGAGGTTAAACACTAAAGAGCAATGTGCTAATAACACTTGTTATATAGGGAAGCTGAAGCTTTTGACTTTAATAGAAAGTCATGTTAATTACTTTGAATATAAAATTTATTTCCTATTTTCTACCTGCAATTTACCAATAACATAAGTATTTATTTATTATTACTTTGTTAAATTATTGTTCAGTTCAATTCATAAAGATCTATTTTGTGTGATTCTGTGCATCATGTTATCAGTAACAGTTTTAAAATGAAGTGTATTATCAGCAAATAGCTGCATGTTGATGTTTGTCACATATTATTGTGTAAACAAACAGGCAAAAAGCATAAAAAATGAATTTTTTGGATGAAAACATTATCATGTAAATGGCCCCTTAGTCTTACATATGTAAAGTCCAATGCAATAAAAACAGTCAGTGTAATAAAACACAAAGTCATGTTCATCTGTTTCAATGAACATGAACAACTTTCCAACTGCTTTGTGTGTAGGTTTGTGTCAAAGTGATGTGTTTTAACAGTAGCTGGGGTGTTGTTTGCTCTGTGTAGTCACTGTGGCAAGCACAGGATGGACAGAGGCCTCTGACCTCCACTCTGGTGTGGGACCTTGGGGGCCCTCAGGGGTCCTTAGATCAAAGCTTAAGTCAGTGGATGAGTGAGCAGAGATGAGGACTGACTGTTTGCCCAGCAACTGGTGCAGAAAGAGAGAAACAAAAAGGTCCAAGGCTGATTCACAACCTCGACCGCCTGATATTTAATAAAGCAACGACCAGCAAGGCCATGCATGACAAGACAAAGGGGGATTATTTTAGGCTTCGAGACCTTATTTCCTTCATTTGCTATTTCAGTAGGCAATAGGAATTAAAAATCGGTTTCCATCCAAAAATGATAAAAAAAACTATTAAAATCCTAATAAATATATTATTAACTCCAGACTAATGGCATTTCATATGCATTATATACTGATTCCTGTACAATTTATTTCTGATCACTAGTACATACAGTGTTATTCACCCAGGCTCAACTGAAAAAGTAAGTTTCTGGAGACCACGAAATACGTCCTGAGACATTTTTGCAAAAACAAAAAGTGCAAAAATACGTACCTTTGCACTATTTGTTTTCGCAAATCCACGAGAAGCCACTGTGTATGCCTTTTGAGATCTAAAATGTCTCGCGAGTGCCGTTCGCTGCTGCTGTTCTCGCGTAAACCCACTAGAGGCCGCTGTCAACTGACTGAATGACTGACTGACCGACCGACCAATCGACTGACCCACCCTCCTCCTTCCCTAAACCCAACCAAAATTTTATCGAATGACCCACCCACACACTCTTCAATAAACACAACCAACAATTTTCAAAAAAACAATCCAGAAAAAAATAAATGCTCTCGTCTCATTTTTACCAAATTTTCACTCTGTTATTTGCTGGTTTATTTTTAATTTTTTTGGATTCTGTTTTTGTCTTACCTGCTTTCTAAAACCACTCTTCACCGGACTCAAACTCCGTCGTCATGGTCAACTCCTCTCTGCGTCTCAAGTCCGCCGATGTACATGGCGAACTAACGGGCCAAAATGATTGCACCAGGAAAGCCACACGGAGATAAATTGACAGCTGGTAAGCGCGACAAGGAATGGCGTCATACCGCTCCGTATCATTCGTTAAAAAACTTTAACACAGCCATACGTACCTCTGACCACATAATGTGCGGTCTCCAGAAACCTACATTTTCAGAATGAGCCTGTGTTGATATTATTTGTTCTTTTTGTTACTTGTTCTTTTGTCTTCTCTTTCAAATTACCCTTTTGTGAGGGGGGAAAAAACACTCTCATGAACATTGCCCCAAACCCAAAATACCTCAAAAAAAAAAAAAAA
>CAIGQQ010016383.1:0-10891 GCA_903798035.1 Danio albolineatus | reverse complement strand
TCTATCTATCTATCTATCTATCTATCTATCTATCTATCTATCTATCTTTTTTCAAATGCTTTAATCTGTCTGTCTGTCTGTCCGTCCGTCCGTCCGTCCATCCATCCATCCATCCATCCATCCATCCATCCATCTATCCTTTTTTAATTGCTTTAATCTGTCTGTCTGTCTGTCTATCTGTCTGTCTGTCTATATCTATCTATCTATCCTTTTTCAATTGCTTTAATCTGTCTGTCTGGCTGTCCGTCCATCCATCCATCCATCCTTTTTCAATCTGCTTCAATCTGTCTGTCTGTCTATCTATCTACTGTATCTATCTATCAATCTATCTATGCATGCATGTATGTATGTATGTATGTATGTATGTATGTATGTATGTATGTATGTATGTATGTATTTTTTTGTCCTAAGATTTTAAACACTTTAAACGTCTTTAATTCTGCATTTATTTGTTTAAAACTACAGTAGAACTGCAACCATAACTCCTTCAGAAATCATGACATTTTATGCCACTGTTGTTTTTTTTCATGATTCTGTGATAAAGAGACAATTCAAAAGAACATTTTTAAACATACGTATCTTTACTGTCACTTCTGGTACATTCAATGCATCCATGTTGTTTAAAAAGACTTTTAAATTCAAATTTATTTATTTATTTATTTATTTAAAACACCTTCATCTAACTAACAACAACCTTTTTTAATAGTAGTGTATATCAGTTGCACAAAAATAAAAGTCCTCGAGCTAAAACAGTACTATTTGTAGAAAAACTTCTGTATTTAAGCTCACACCTTGAAAAAAATTCATCACCAACTGACCTTTGAGCTCACATCTAAAGGAAATCACTTTGGCTTTATTCCATTACAAACACTTTACTCACCCGAACGCCACCGTTATGACTGTAAAATACATCATTTGACACTGCAATAAATGGATCACCACGGCAATCCATTAAATCATAAATTCTTTCAAGTCTGAACTTTCACAACTCTTTCTCATTGTGTAAAAATTATATTACTCAGTATTTGTAATTTGAGGGGAAAAAAAGTTTGTCTCTTGCTTAATGGCTCACTAAAGCACAATCTGACATGCTCAGGCAAATTCAATATGGGCGGGGCTGATGTGTCACAGAGGGTGGGGCCTGACGAATCAAGCTGGCTGGAATGTACCTGATGCATCTCATTATCTGTGAATGAGCGAGGAGGAGGCGTGTGTGTGAAACACTGTACCAGTAAAACAGGAAGAGCTGGTGTGTGTATATCATGCCACCAGAGCACCCAGCAATGTTGCAGACTTCAGTGTGTGTCTGTGTTGGCGAAGAGAGTCACTCACACATGTCTCTCTGTGTTCTCTTGCAGTCTGCAGCTGTCTCTGATGGTGGTGAGTAATCAGTATTTCAATATTAAAACCTCTCGTCTTCTGTCTGTGTTTCTGCCCTCCTTTTAACACATCAGTTTCTTTTTCTGTGCTTATTCATTTCATATGTGTGTCTCAATTAGACTTTTATGCTGTTTAAATGACTTCTTGTTCTCCATTACTGTACTACACCCTTACATCAACACTTTGTTCCCTTAAAATAACCACACTATTGTGTTTCTTTGCTGTGTTCTCAATGTTAATGTAGTTTATATATGTGTAGATCTGAAACAGATAGAGCTCCATCCAAATGAAGGAGAAAGCAAACACCGTTTTGGCTGTCTTTTAGTTGTGTGATCTCATGATAAGATTGGCTTTCTGTTCTCGTTCTGCCATCCACCCCCCCAAATCCAGCTGTATTACTTTTTTGTTGGAAGAATTTAGATAGACTAGCTGTTTTTATTCTTACCGGGAGTAAAAATGTACTGTATAAGATCAGTTGCAACATGATTTGTGATCAATTTCCCCTTCCTCACCACACATATTTCATAACAGTGTAATGTGACAGATTATATTCTAATGTTTCATTGCATTCCTCTTCGAACCAGCTCAGCTTCCCCTTTGATACAAAACAACGCACTGTATAATGACTGTACAGTAAGTAATGTGTAGTCTATGATTCATCGGGTCATGGTGAACTCACCGTTTTGGGCTAAATCTCTGTGTTTCATTAGGATTGAGCAAACACTAACTCTCCTCAGTCCCCTCAACACTCCAATTAGCATGTGTGAATGCGCCAGGGTTTCTGCGAATGTTTGCTTAACGCTGCCAGTGAGAGCCGTAGATCTTTCAGCCTTATGCATAACAAAAGGAACTGAGGGACAAATGTGTGCATGCAAAACTGCGAAGAGCTGTTGCTCTTACGGTCCTATAGGATTGTTTTTAATGTGTGTGTTAGTTGCACAACAACCGTGAGAGGATCTGGATTGAGATCAGCTCGTAACTAAGCAGGTCAGACTGGCCGGATCAGCGTTCGGGTCTCTTCAGAAACCGCTCCAGGATCAATTCTAGTCATGGCAGGATGTCGTAAATCTGCCTCTGAGTTAAAGACCACTTGTAATGTCAAGTAACACCCATCCATCTTGAGATCAAAGTGCAAATCTCAGCAACCTTTCATTTTCTTCATTATTCTGCTGTCTGTAGACTTAAGCTGTGTTTTTGTAGACATCTCAGCGTTAGTATTGTTGGATGGACTTGGCTTTGTTACAGACAGGACGTCTATATTCATGATCCTCTTACTTTATTAATCTGGATTGGTTCATTTTTTTAAGAAACACTTTATAAATATAGTGGAAAGGGTTATTAATATTCATCAGCCATTACTCCAGTCTTTTATGCAAGAAGCTCCTTTGGAAATCATTATAATAATCTAATTTGTTAAATGAGAAACATTTTTTTATATGATCAATGTTGGAAACAGTCGAGCTGCTTGATATGTTGTTTAAAACAGTGATGTGTTTTTTTTTATAAATATAAAGTGCAGAAGAAATACATTTTAAACAAAATTTATTCAATGTGGTGTAAAATAAATAATTGTCAATGTGATATGTCGCTATTATAAAAAATAAAAAATATGTTAAGTTGTTAATCTTAACATAATTTTTCCCAATTGTTTCTAAGGGGGAAAATGTTCAAAACTAATACTGTATATTAATAACCCTTATCTGGTAATTCCATGTCAAGTGTTGTGTATTTAATAATTGTGCTGGAATAAAATAGAGTTTTATAAAGGGTAGTTCCGTAGACCCTCGTGACAGTGTTTATTCGAAAATTGGTAATACATTTCACAAACATTTACAAAAGAATAGCATTTAAACAATGAAATTCTTTAGTAATAAAAACTAAATTCTTGTAAAATGTATTGTGTATATATTGTAGAAAGGTATTGTAGAAATGTATGTTGTTGTTTTTTTTTTTTGCTAATTCAATTGATATTTATTTACAGAGAAAGCCAGGTTAGCTGATTTTGTAAAAGGTCATTTTCTATCACAGTCTAAATCTATTTTGAGTTAATACTGTATATTTTTACATCAATACATACACTCTCAGATATAAAGGTACACTAGCTGTTACTGGGGTTGGACCTTTTCATAAGGTACACATTTGTACTTAAAGGATCCATGTTGGTACCACAAAAGTATATATTAGTACCTAAACATTTTAAAAGGAACACTTTTGTACTTTTTATGTACTAATATGTACCCTTAAGGTATTAATGTGGACCATTTAGGTGCAAATTTGTACCTTTTAAAAAGGAACCACACCAGTGACAGCTCAGTAATAGAATAAATGTTGTATTGTTTTTTGCTATATATTATAGCATTATTAAATCTTATATATTATTTAATGATGAACCAGTAAACCATGAAAACCTTTTAAACATTTATTTATTTTTAATGCATGCATGTTCATGATTACACATTTTTTCATTGAACTCTATTACACCAGGACCAATGGCCATTTTATGCAACACAATCCAAAATGAAATCGTCCCATCTGTTTGTGTGTGCATGTTTGTCTTCAGCTATGCTTCTACTGGTTGGCTATGCTGATGCAGCATTAATATTGCAGGTTTTTGCTACCTCTACCTTCTAAGTTTCCCTCCTCTCTCTGCTTTCAATAATTGATCATCTGCCCGTTCAGAGCTTTGTGCGCAGGCCACTATCTGTTTACCCCTCCATACATGCTTGCAGTCCCGTCGCGGTGTTGTTTGGATAGTTGCTCATAATGTTTGCGGCCAGCATGTACAGCTTTATGGACATTTCAATGGCTGTTCGGCCTCTGCTTAATGGCAGTGGGTTTGTGTAATGTGGGGGTGATGGATGTCAAAGCCTGGCGTCCAATTGGCATGAAATATCTAGTGAAGTGGCATCACACTGGCTCGTACCAGCTTTACCCAGGTAAGAGTTCATGCTGATTGTGACCCATGGTTTGCTGCAAGTTCCTTTTCAATGTTCTTCTTCTGATTTCTTCTGAAATTTGTAATTTCTGCGCTAAAACAGTGTGTGTAATGTAGTTTCTTTAGTGTAGTTTAGCCATTGCAGTAAAAAGAATATTGCTGACTACACAAACTCTATGTGTTTCTTTATGTTTATTGAGGATTATTTAAGGAATAGTAAATTATTCTTCATCACACTTAAACCAAAACACACTCAGAAATATCATTTTCATTGCTTTTGCCAGTCAGCGGTACATAGTATCTTGGACCACTTTCATAATTTATTTTTTATTTTTTTTTAAGTTAATGAACTTTGCACAAGCTGTGAAATATAGATGTATGTGTGTATGTGTGTGTTTGGAGCAACATATTGGAGAGAAAATGGTGTGTGTTTAAATTATTGGGTGAACTGTGCCTTTAAAGAAGGATGTGTATTTAATTACAAGTTCTCACCAGAATCACCGAGCTTCAGAAAAGCAGAGCTTTAGAGTATCAGATGATTTAAGAAATCAGGTTAAAGGAATAGTTCTCTCAAAAAGGGAAATTCGCATCCAAGATGTAAGTGACTAGGTTCATGTTTCTTAATGATTTATACGTCACATTCTAAGCCAAAAAATATATGGAGGCAAAACAAGTAAAAAAAAAAGTCTGCTCAAACTTTTGCGTTATACGTTTTTTTTTTACTCTTAAATGACCAGTAGCAGTTGCCTTAGATTTTGTGAATCTACAAATAACACAATTCTTTATTTATTTATTTATTTATTTATTTGTTTATTTATTTTTTGCAAAAAACTACTAAAGAAAAAGTTACATGCATAATTAGGTTACCTTAGAGTGAGTACACAAACCAGTAGTTTTTATCAACTGAAAACAACTGCACACTGCAAAAAATGCATTTCTTACTTAGTTTTACCTTATTTTTTTTTAGTACAAATATCTAAAAATTCTTACATCCAGAGGCATTGACTAGTGAAGGGGTTCCTAAAGTTTTCAGCCCACGACCCCCAAAATAACAATGCCAGTGACTCGCGACATCCAATATCCCTTTGAGGTGGTTATAAATATAGAAACCTTGCATGCAACGGCACACACACACACAGCAACAGGCCCAAGTCTGTTCTTCGTTTATTTTTTTAAATGTATGTGAGTGCTGTAAATGTGCAAGAAAATTTTACCTTGTGCCATAAAATCAATCTTCAGCATCTGACGCTATTGCTGTCTTTAATATAATGTAATTACCCCAAGGGTCACAAAAAAAATCAAAAGGCTGTAACTGTAAACTATCATGTTATCTTCAGTAGGTTATGGATAAAATGTGGTAATTCTAATAGTTTTGAAAAAAATTAATTAGATTTTTGGAAATCACCTAGCAAACCCTCTTCATTGTCCTGTGACCACCCCCCACCCCCCAGGCGGTGCCGACCCCAACTTTGGGAAACACTGGTCTAGTCAAGCAAAAAAAAAAACTGTTTTAAGAAATAATATGTCAAAATTAAATAAGTTTTTCTCTTTTTTTCGCTTTGACATAAGATTATTTTGCTTACCCTGTTGCCATATTATTTAGCTTGTTTTAAGAGACATGTCTGTTCAAGGATCTTGAATTGGAGCATCTACAGTAATTGTTCATTTTTAAAAGATGGCATATTTTAAGTGTATGGTCTTAATTTAGAGTACCCTGACTTTTATTCAGGCAGTAATGATGATTGCATAATATAAAAACACTTTGGGCATTTACTTTCCTCCTGATTTTAAAATGTTGATCTCTTTTTAAGTTTGTCACATGCAGTTCTTGAATATAAACTGTTATTGCATTTGGTGTGAATAACAGTAGCATTGTTATCTTTTTGTTTGTTCCTAGAGCTTAACAGTGTGGACCTGAAAGGCTGCGGCAGTGATAACAGTCTGAACAGCAATGCCAGTCTACCTAGCGTGCAGTGCCATAGACGGCACACTGAACGGCGCGTTGCATCATGGGCCGTCTGCTTTGAGCGCCTGCTTCAGGATCCAGTCGGTGTCCGATACTTCTCGGTATGTCAGAGCAGCCTACTTCACCTATTTGCACAGTAGCCGTGCTGTAAGAGAATCCACAATCAATATTGACTGAGGATACAAGTCAAGCTTTAGGCGTTTTAGTTTGAATCCTGAAGAATTCAGATGTTTTTAATCAGAAGTCGCAAACGCTCTGCAAGGTTGCACGAGGAACTAACTGAATTCAAGGTTTCAAACAAAACCACCAGGAAGTGTTTGGAAAGGGTTTTGCTTATCTGTAAAGCAAAGAATTTGAAGAGAAGGTGGTTTAGCTAGTGAGTTTCAGTGAGTGTTTTTTTTTCAATGAAAGACAGCATGTGTGAAGGACAATTTAATGTCTCTGTTTTCCAGATTAAGTATTTAATCCTTTTTTCCCCTCATTCCACAGGAGTTTCTAAAGAAGGAGTTTAGCGAGGAGAATATTTTATTTTGGCAAGCTTGTGAATATTTCAGCCATGTACCTGAAACAGACAAGAAACAGGTATGAAGTCTTCATATTTATAAAATTATCTTTTTATTACATGGTCTGCTGAAATTCTTGATTCTGATTGGCTGGAGTGCTATATTTTCGTTGAAAGGTAGTTCCAGTCAGTTTTTATCACAGTTCGAAATAAATGCGCTACTCCCAAACGTTTACAGTTACTATAGCAACTCGCATGTGCTGCGCATGAAACCGATGAGAGCTGTTAATGGCGGACGGAAAATCCGCAAAATTAGGAAAATACTCATAAACTATGCCACAAAATCAAGTTTAAAGAGATTTTCAAGCGAGAATGTAGTTATTTTAAAGTCAAATCATTTTATGTGTATGTATAGCGCGTCTTTAAAAATGTTGGAAGCTCCAGGCAGTTAGTGGCAGCTCCACGAACGGCTCCCCCCCAGGCTTTATGTCGGCCAGAGAATCTCAGGATCTGCCCCTGGATCTAATCTCTTGCATCTCTGTTGTTAAAACGGGATATATAATTAATCTCTGGTGTATCTAACGGTCAGTCTTTGGACATTTGAACCTATTATTTTTTTTATAGGTATATTTTTTTGGCAGATCACAAGGATAAGTTTCATAATTAATCTATGACCGTAAATAATGTAATATTACAATGATCCTGTGTGTTTGGCTAATTGCTTTTGTTTTAAAGAAGATAAATAACGAAGAATGTTTTTTCATTATGCAAAATTGACCTATATTTAACAGCAGAGATTTCTGAAATAGACTTTGGCTGCTATACTGTAGGTAGGCCAGCTTTCGCAGTATTAAAGGTAACGCAAAGGGGGGGAAGCTATTATACAGATCCTCCCTCATCAGAGAAGCGGTAGAAAGACAAAAGAAACGTGTGACTGGGAATGTCTTATTTGTCCACCTGTGATCGGACTGATGAAATCGCATCTTAATAATATTAGCAGGTATAAACAGCACGCACATGATCTCTCTGTCTCTCTGTCTGCCTGTCACAGCTGATTCAGTGGAAGGACTAGAAAATCTAACGTTAAAACTGACAAAAAAATAAATAAAAATCGGACAAATATTGCTCTGCAAACAACAAAACTATTTTAAACTTAGGCCTACCTTGGCAAATGACCATGGAATAAGCGGGATAATCAACGTTGATTATCCCTTACATATACACCAGTGGTGCCCAACCTTTTTGTTTTTGCTTGAGGCCCCCTTTTTCCCCCAGAAAATATTGTAAGGACCCCTCTCCACATTTAATAAGATTATCGCTCATATAAGTTTGTAGTAGGTATGACAAACAAAATGTTTTTTTAAACAAACGTTATGTTCATTACTATATCTAGATATGTTTATGCACAAATAATAGCCTAATGTAAAATATAAAAGCAAAATATCAGTAGGCCATTTGTATTGGGTACGCCTTGTGGTATTGGGGATGAGTTGTCTGCAAGTGTCTTATTAAGAACTTTGGTGCAGCTAATGCACTGTGTGGGTCAGGGACTCTGCTTCGAGAAAATGGAACAAAATCATAGTTCAGGTAGCTATCTTAGTATTTCCTGCATTTCGTGTTTCCAGTATTGCTAGGGCTGCAACCCGAAATGTTTGGAGCTTCCTCACCTGGGTCCAGTGTGCTTGGGTCATTACTTTTAGCTGCTGAAGGTGAATTAGTGAGACTCTGGTGGACTTTCTGTGGGGGACGAATGGTCAGCCAGCGGATAAAATGAACGAGGGCAACATGATCATTCTCCTAATTGTCCTCTGCTAATTTTTTTTAAAAATATGACGTGACCCCCCACAGAGCTTGCTGAGGCCCCCTTGTGGGCCGGGACCCCCCTGTTGGGAACCACTAATATACAACATGTCTCAAAAAATGCAAGCCAAATTAATTCTGTCAGAATTTCGTCAAAATACCTCCAACTATATAAATATATATACAGATGAAGTCAGAGTTATTAGCCCCGCTGTTTATTTTTTTTCCCAATTTCTGTTTAACAGAGAGAAGATTTTTTTCAACACATTTCTAAACATAATAGTTTTAATAGCTCATTTCTAATCACTGATTTATTTTATCTTTGCCATGATGACAGTAAATAATATTTTACTATATATTTTTCAAGACACTTCTATACAGCTTAAAGTGACATTTAAGTGACTAGGTTAATTGCAATGGGTGGGTGGTGTGTCTTCTTGGCTCAGTACTAAGTCTTAGACAGTGGTGATATTTTCAACAGCACGGGCAGTGTGTGGACGACCACTCCTCGCCACACAACATACTGATCCAGTGCGATCATTTTTCGAGAACAAGTAATCAATCAACTTGTCATCCAATTTTTTGTCAGAAATTCACGAAGAAAACATGAAGCACTGTAGCTTTTTAGTTCTCGTAAACCTTTGATCAAAGTCTTATCTTCATTGGAAGATCGTTACGCAGCAATAGTAAACACGTCATCATTAAGTTCAATCGCCAAGCAAAAGTAAATAAAAGGATTATTCTAATGCACAGATGATGCTGTTAGTCCTGTACAGATTTTAGTCATTCCTGTTGTACGATAAGCAGTTTTAATTTTGTATGATATATTATTGCTTGTTTTTTGTTGTCGTTTTTTTTAGACGTGGTGTGTATATATATTGAATTGTTCTTTTTTTGTAATTTAGTAATTTTGCCTACGAGTAATTTATTGACACATTCAATAAAAGTTTATATTTATAAAAAATATGCATGTGTACAATGTATATTTATTTTGTGGATATGTATATAAATACAAACATTCATAAAATATTAAATAAACAAAATATTTAAATCAATATTTGATATAAAATTTATAATAAATAAAGTATGATGTATAATAAATATATACAAATATATACTCGAATATATGGATGCATGTGTGCATAGTCACATTTAACACATAAATTATGTAAAAACTACATTTTATTTTGTATGTGATTATTCGCGTTTCAACTTTTTGACAGCACTACTTTAAATTTTACGGAATTCAGAACATAAAATTATAGTATTACGAATTAAAACATAAACCAAAAAGAATTTATAGTGACATTTATTTAAAAAACTACTTAAAATAAATTTCAAGCCCGAACTAATTTATTTAAATTGCAATTTTATTCAATCTTGCATGTTTCTCTCATGTAGAACCAATCCAAATGTGTATGTGCTTTGTCCTTATTTGACATTAATTGCAGTTCACAAGCAAAGTCCCTTTAAGGCAAGTCATTTCACTCGCCGGCCATCTTTGAAACGCCGCTCGGGCAGTATGCTCGGGCATTCTGTTTGAATGGGGAAACATCAAATTCTCCAAAACTACTTGCCAAGATTATGATAACATTACATATTATTAATAACCAATCAAATTAAACAACATCTCTCTATTTAGATTAATTTCTAAATGTTTGTATCGCACAAAATCTGCAGAAACTCACGTCTAGTCCAAGCCCCTCCCCCGGAGAATTGTCATTCTATAGCGATTTTTGATTGGCTCCTATACTAGAAGGCTGGCTTTATTCGCCATGATAGTGATCGCTGATTGGCTCCTGTATTAGAAGGCAGGGCTTCATTTGCCATATTGACTTTTACACTTTTTCCTATTCAGAAGCATACGAGTGACACATCTTGTGTATTCTATAGTCTTTGTTACAAGTCTCTTTAAATTCACTGTTTATTAGAACTTTTTTTTCCTCCATAGCTGTCCATTCAGGTTGCGTGAATAGACCTTTTGTGTGGCCAGGATGAAATAAACAAAGTTTTTCATTTGCCGTTTGATTGTGACCTTGTACCGTTTGTCCTCCAGCTGTCCCAGAGGGCCAGAGAGATCTACAACAGCTTCCTGTCTAGTAAAGCTACCACACCCGTCAACATTGATAGTCAAGCTCAGCTGGCTGACGACATCCTCAACGCACCGAGGCCAGACATGTTTAAAGAGCAACAGCTTCAGGTAAGACAGGAAACGCTCAGTCAGGATGTTTACTGAAACCTTTGGGATACAACACTGTCCGGAAGACTATTAACAGAGCTTGAAAATGTTCAAGTGTTTATGTCAGGC
>CAIGQQ010016379.1:3301-14074 GCA_903798035.1 Danio albolineatus | reverse complement strand
TGCTACATATGAAATGATTTCTCCCCTTAAGTAAGCTTTGCATGCCTTCCAAATAGTCTTAGATGAAACTTCTGGGGAGAGATTTGTAGAGATAAATAGATCAATACGATCATTAATAACTGCTATAAACTCGGGATCTTTAAGTAGTAAGGAGTTAAATCGCCATGGTGACCTAGCCATCGAAAAGCCTGGAAGAGCAAAATCTAATGTAACAGCGGCATGATCTGAAATTACTATCGTATTATAAACACATGAACTAATCAATGGAAGCAATTTATTATCAACCAAAAAATAATCTATATGGGAGAAAGAGTGATGGACAGGAGAAAAGAAAGATAATTTTTTGGTATTCGGATTAAAAAAGCGCCAAACATCAGAAACAGCATATTGCTCCATAAAAAGCTGAATGATCCTGCTAGATTTAGACTGTGCACAGAGTCTGGAAGATGAGCGGTCTAGAAGAGGGTCTAAACAGCAGTTAAAATCCCCACCTAGAATTAGTTGGTTTGAATGTAAATCAGGGAGGGAAAACAGAAATTTTTTGAAAAATGCCTCATCGTCCCAATTAGGGCCATATACATTGGCCAAAACCATGTGAGCTCCGTTTATTTGTCCTCTGAGAATAATAAAACGCCCATTAGGATCCGAGATGACCTCAGAGACAGAAAAGGGAATCGATTTGTGGATGAGAATAGCTACACCTCGGGACTTACTCTGGAAACTAGAATGGTAAAGCTGACCTACCCATCCCTTTCTGATCTTTAGATGATCAGCAGGCATAAGGTGCGTTTCTTGGATAAAGGCAATGCTAGTATTTAGATGTTTTAAATAGTTAAGAACTTTATTTCGCTTCACCGGGGAGTTGAGCCCCTTAACATTCCAACTAGTAAATTTCAGTACACCACGAGTTGCTACCTTGTTACTCATGGGGGACATTAATACCAAATACTATAAGCATGATTAAGTCTTCGAGAACCCACCCCCACGTATGCGTACACGGCACAGCCAACACAGCAAGTGGCTGGAAGCATGAGGATACAAAGTGCAGTAAAAGTGATTGCACAAAAAGAAAAAACAAACAAACAAACCAAAAAAAAAAAAAAAAAAAACTGTAACAAAGGGAAAAAAGAGAGGAAAGCAAACTAAAACACAAACCGGCTCTTAAACCCACCCTTTCACCAGCTGACAACAGGAACTGCAGCTGGACCCACATTACCATAACAGGCAAGTTTCCTAACTCCTAGTCCTCCCAAACATGATAGTTACATCAGTAATATTCATTAAAATTTTCATTCAATGGTTACTGACAAACTTAGACTTCAAAACAAATTAGAGGGAAAAAAAAAGAAAGAACAAAGCAATTGCACACAAAATACAAAAGGGCATTAACACTATGTGTCACCAAATTGGCAAATATCTAAGTAAATTGGATTTTATCATTACGTTAAAGAGTATGCAGTAAGTTTTTACCAAAGCAATTTCAACATAACTTTATAACATTTAACATACTGTCAAATATACAATCCACTGGGCCAACCACCCAGGCTGTTCTTTAAGTAATAAAAGGAGGTCAGAAAAATAAAAAAAATAGACAAACAACTCCGCTTACAGTATAATAAAGCCTGACTGAGCTTATTGTAAATCTAAACCAAAATTCACCTACTGGTCATACCTCAGTTATAACGATAAAAAAAACTAAATAACATATGTAATGCAAAAGGTGGAAAATAACCTACAGGCCTACAATTTAGCAAACTATGAATAAAAAAAATTTGCTTTTAAGTTCAGAAAAGAAAAAGACTGTATACTGAGCAGGTTTAAATCTTAAATACACAGGTACATCAAAGACTGTATGTACATTAAAGACTGCACATAGTAGGGTCTAATTCAACACGTTTGCTACTAGTTCGAGCTCTGGATGAAACTGTTAGCTTCGGAAACCGAAGCCAGCCATTTCTTCTCACCGTTTGAAAGTGTTATTCGAAGTCTAGCGGGGTAGAGGAGTGCAGGCTTTGTAGAGTGATGACATCACTTCTTTATACTCGGTGCGAAGTTTTAGAACATCAGGGGAATAATCCTCATAGATACGGATCTTGTGGCCATCATACAACAGCTCACCCATTTTGCGAGATTCACGGACGACCAAGTCCTTCGTTTGAAAGCGATGAAATCGCAGAATGACAGGTCGCGGTCTCTGTCCTGGTGCAGGTTTAGGTGCGAGGCTACGGTGAGCTCTGTCCAGCTCGGGCGGCGAGGTTAGCACCTGGGAACCAAGGACATCGACCAGAAGCTGAGAGAAAAAAGCCGTTGGTCGCGGTCCCTCGATTGATTCCGGTAAGCCCACAATTCGAATGTTTTGGCGCCGGCTGCGACTCTCAAGATCGGAGACTTTAGCTTTTAGCCACTCGTTGTCCTTCTGGAGCCTCGAACACGTAGCATCGAGCTGATCGAGCTGCTGACTGACCTCTGTAGCACTGGACTCAAGGTTTCCAATGCGCAGATCATGATCAGCCACCGTGGATTGAATACTATCAAGCTTGGTTGCCAAACTTTCAAAAGAAGTTTTGAAATCCTCTGCTATCGAGGCTCTGAGGTCGTCATGTAACGCGCGAATCTCGGCTAACGTAACATTAGCACTCGACGAGAGAGAGCCTTCTCTTTCTTTATCAACCTGTTTGCCCCTTCCTTTTGACATTTCAACGGTGAAATAAGTCACAGAGCCGTAGATAAACTAATACTGTCAGATACTAACAGAAACACTGATGTTAAAAAACAGAACTGAAAAGTTTTTTGGGAGTGGACCGCGCGCACGACTACTCTTCAGGCGCCATAACCGGAACTCGACTTCAGGTATCTTTTACACCACTGCTAAGAGTGTGACCGGGGGGTTCAGGAACCCTCACTGAATGTAAATGCCCTTTGTTATTGAACACAAACCCCTTCTATCTACTACTTAAGGAACAGTTTTCCAGCTGGTCGGGGCGCTTCTGCATTCAGAGGTTGCCCATGGTGCAAAATTTTTTTTAAACTCCACACTATGTAGATTTTGAAAGTCAGGTATGCAATTTTTGATCTCGGAATTATCTTTGAGAATTTGATGTTTTGTATTGATCGTTTATGAATTGACTGAATGAATTGGCATAATACACATTTACCTGACTAATAAATTGTTATATTTGAATTTATCCTTGTTACTCTGAAATTATTTACTCAGATAAGTTAAGAATGAGCTACACTTCATGATAGACTAAACATAACACATGTCAGATGGAGATCCTAGAAATTCCAACTTATCATCTGACTTTAATTATGTTATTCGTTGCAAATCACTATGGTGAGTCAAAGTAATTTCACTAAGATGAAATGTAATAGAGTTAGAGTAATTTCATTAAAGAATAACTGCAAAGTTTTCTTTAAAAGGTACTAACAAACTATTACGTCTTAGATGGTACTGATTTTACCTCTGGTTAAATATTTCAATCATAACTGAGTTGTACGTGATTATTTTAATCATGGAAAATTAGAGCTATAGGCTACTGGTTTAACCCCTGGTTATCGTTTGAGTTTTAACTAAGTGTACATAGATGATTGCAGGAATCAAATGATTACTATTTAAATAATGACATCGTCTGTCTGTCTATTAAATAGTATTAATCACCAACCGCTAATTATTGATCAGGCTAGTGAATCTATGATACACAACAAATGAGTAAATAAGAGTAAAAAGTACTAATGGAGCTTTTTGGAGTAATTACATTAAAGAGTGGCTATAAAGTTCTTTGAATGGTACTGGTGAACTAACCGCTGGTTATTGTTTTCGCTAGATTAATTGCATCAAAGAACAACTACAAAAACCCTCTTTAACTGGTACTGGCGAACTAACCGCTGATTAATATTTCAATCATAATTAAGTTTTACGTGATTATTTTAATCACGGAAAACCAGAGCTATAGGTTACTGGTCTAACCCCTGGTTATTGTTTGAGAATTAATTAAGTTGTACATGGGAAAAATTCGGTAAGAGTTATAAGATTATTCAAATATATACCAAAATGTCTCATAAACTACTAAATTAATAAAGTAATATAAATTACAAAATGGAGTCAGATAAAACGAGAATAAACTTATTAACATTCTAAACCATCTTATATCAAAACAGGAGTCAGATATGTGTTGAAATAAATCAGCATTGTGCCTTGGAAAGATAGATCAGGCAAATGAGCCTTCATCCAGCAGTTGACACCGCCGTTGGACTATCTGGCTGGACCTTACAGTATGTAGTCTAAAGCTATATTTTCAATTATCATCTTTTTTGTCAAAACTACAAAAAAATAAAAAATACTGCTTATATCTGGTGTTTCTAATGCAGTGTCAATGGGCAGGACAGTAAATTTGACGTTGTTCTCTCTTCTGGCTGTCATTATCAGTCTCACACTATTTTTAATTTTTTTTTTGCTTTATTTGAAAATCTCGATACCATCAAGTTTTTTGTGTATTATTAGAACAAATTAGAATGCAAAATTCTTGTTGTATTCTGCCATTCATACACTTTACCCAACTATGTCTTCTGCTACAAAGGAACCCGAAAATGTAAAAAGGGTCCATAGAATTCAAATTACACTTTATTGATTTTAACATTGGTATTTCTATTGTTTTCGTTTTCAGATGCTGTAACAAAAACCAGCAAAGCAATGGCATGTGAAATAGAAGCAACCATAAAATCATGGTAGGGGAACTCAAGAGAGAGACAGTGGGTGCCAAGGAAGGCACAAATTCAGAGGGGACTTACTTTTAATTAATTATTTTGAAGTTAGAAAATTTGTGTTTTTTTGTGTGTGTTAATTGATGTTTGAGTTTGTTTAAAATATAATTCTATTTCAATATAGTACAATTGTTCATTTTTTTGTTGATAAAATGTGTAAATAAATAATTATTAACATGACCCAGTTTATTGTCAAGTGAAATTGTTCAGAATATGCATTGTATAATGATTTTCTGTATGTACAAAGTAGAACTAGACTCAGTGGCTCATACGGGGTCATTGCCAACACCCCTCTGTGGGCCCAATGGTGTGGGCTGACTGTGGGACCCAAACTGTGGGGCACATGTGGGCCCCTTTTGGGACAGCCCAAAAGTGTGGGCTGACTGTGGGCTATCCTGCACCAATAAGTCAGTCCACACTTTTGGGCTGTCCCAAAGGGGGCCCACACTTGGCCCACAGTGTAGGGCCCACACGTGCCCCACATTTCACGCCGGTATCTGGGCCCACATGGCATGAAGTGTGGGGCATGTGTGGGCCCCCTGTGAGACAGCCCAAAAGTGTGGGCTGACTGTGGGCTAACCCGCACTAATTAGAGTATGGGCCCCACAGTAGCATGTTTGTTGGAAAGGTGCGAATCGAATTATATGTTTTCAACGTAGCAGCGCGCTTATCTGGCTTTTAAGAGGAGACTTTTTATTCCACTTCTGATTTTAAATGTTGGAGTTTGATGAACTGCATGAGCCTGTCCGATTGTCCGATAAGTTAATATATATGTATTTGCCATAATGAGGCAGCATCATATATATTTTAACAAAGTAAAATCTATCAGTTTTTAGCATTATCTGAAATAAATTTCACATCAGATGTTTGAATATACTCAAGCCAAGAAAGTGAACTTATAATTTGACCATTTTCAAGTTTACATGTCCCTAAATCTTTAAACCATGTGCCATTAGATTAACCTCAACTGTTTCTGTTTATGAAGTGTTGTCTATGTAGTGTTTTATTAGTCCTTTGTTTATGCTAAGCAATTAAACTGCTATTCCAAAAAAATAAAGTAAATAGCATTTTAAAATCCTCCAGCTTACACCTTTACAACAGTAAATGTCTAATTTTGAGATCCTGCCTTCTTGAGCAACAGTCAACTAAAAAGTCAAAATATTGCTTAGTAAACATTGGTAATGTAGTTCTGATGTCTTACCTTTGTGTCTTTGTGACAAGCGTTCTCTCAAGTGAAGTGGTTAATGTGCCATGAGTTTTGGTGACACT
This sequence comes from Danio albolineatus, assembly GCA_903798035.1. Lineage (NCBI taxonomy): Eukaryota > Metazoa > Chordata > Actinopteri > Cypriniformes > Danionidae > Danio > Danio albolineatus. The sequence continues at coordinate 8,044 of CAIGQQ010016379.1, read as the reverse complement.
GATGTCGTTGTTCTTAAAGACAAAATAAAAAGCTAGTTTGTCCAGGAAGCTGTAAAAGGTTCGGAGCAGATTTAGATTTTTTTTTTATTTCGTGAAAACACCTACAACAATTAATAGAAAGCAGGTGGATCAGGATCTTCAAAGTGCAGCCTAAAATCATTAATGCGTATTCAAGTTTTGTTTTCAGTTCAAAGGTCAGTGACTGTCTCAGGGTAAGATAGCAAAACTACTTTGTACATACCATTATATTATAGGGGCATCACGGTGGCGCAATGAGTAGCATGATCGCCTCAGAGCAAGGTTACTGGTTTGAGTCTTAGCTGGGTCAGTTGGCATTTCTTTGTGGAGTTGATGTTCTCCCTGTGTTGAGTGGGTTTCCGCCGGGTGCTCCGGTTTCCCCCACAAGTCCAAAGACATGTAGTATAGGTAAATTGGGTAGGCTAAATTGTCCGTAGTGTATCTGTGTGATGGATGTTTCCTAGTGATGGGTTGCAGCTGGAAGGGCATCCGCTGCGTAAAACACATGCTGGAGTTAGCGGTTCATTCCGCTGTGGTTACGCCAAATTAGTAAAGGGACTATATTAATAAAGGCACTTTACAATATGGTTTCATTACGTAATGTTAATGTATTTACTAACATGAACTAAGAATGAACAACACCTGCATAGCATTTTAAAGGACCAAGTTCAGCATTTACTAATGCATTGATAAAATTCAAATGTGTGCTTGTTACAATATACTATGTTACTATATTAGTTAACAAGATCTAATAATGAACAGCTTTACTTTCATTAACATTAACAAACATAAAAGATATTGTATTAAATGTATTATTCATTGTTTGTTCATAGTAAATATATTACGAACATTCACTAATGGAACCATATTATAAAGTGTTACCAAGAAATGTTTGTTTGATTTTTTGTTTCATGAATAAATGTTAAAAATCTTAAAGGCACTTAATGTTGACTGTTTGGTGTAGTGGTCAGCATTGATAAATCTCCGTGATAAGTCCTGAAAGCATCAAAGAATAGGGAGCCATGTCACTGGAGGGAAATATGAAAGTCAATTGCATATGTCATATCACGGTGTGAAAAACTTCATGAAGCAACCTCATCATTCTCCATCAACCACCCATTTTGATTTTCATTGACCTTGCTAACTTTAAATACCTTAAGCATCACTCGGAAATGTAAACACATCATGATTTAAAGTTTGCCTATGATACAAATACTATTATTTTGAAATGAGTGTGCTCACATTGCCTTGTAGGTTAACGTTTGATTTAATGTTAGTTTCCACAGTTTGAGACAACGAATATTGTCCAACAAAATTGCACAGGACTCGTTGTATAACGTTATGTAAAACTATGACAAAATATAACATTCATTCACATGACTGAATCACAAACGATTTATAATGTCGCAGTTAAGATCATTGAGGTAACATGTCTTTCTCCTTGGAAATAGCCTAAACTGCGTAATTTGGGTGACAACATCATGATGCTATAACAAAATGTTTAAAAGCAAAATAAATATAGTAGTTCAAAGTAGTTTGCAGAGCTTACCTGGGAATAAAAGCAAAAAAATAAAACAGTTGGTGTTAATATAATTCTTAAGCCTTTTAAGATTACACTTGCATCTATGAATCAGTTTATAAGTAACTTTTCTTATTTTGTTTGTTATAAAAAATTTGTGAGTTCATGACCAAACTTTGAAATAGGCATTGGGCGATAACCGTTTTCAAGGTATACCACGGTTTAGAAAAGTCAAGGTTTTAAAACCGCAAAAACTTTCTGCTAAACTGTTACTAAGGTATGTGTGAGTTTGTTTTTTTAAGGACATTTTAGAACAACAGAATCTCCAGCAGAAATGATATCCAAATATGCCATTTTAAGAAGACAGCAGAAGTCAATGATTCACTTGAATTATTTAGCCTTTTAAAAACATTTTAAAAGTTTCTCAAAATAAAATATATTGCGTTCAAATAATTTTTTTCAGTTTTTTAGCCAGACATATAAAAGGAATATATTTTACAGATATGAACTTTTTCAAAGATTTACTAGTTTTTAACCACTGATATTAATAAAAAATATATATATATATTTTTAAGGGTGCTTATTTGTAATCTCTTTTGTTATTTTGTTGTCTGCTATAGACTAAAACAAAACCCAATTAATTGAATTAACTTAAAGCATTCAAATTAACACAAAAACCTAATTAATTCATGCAAAACTAATTCGGTTTGAGTTCTGCTTAGTTTATGAGTTGCCGTAACTCTTTTTCACTAGGTCAAAATAACCTTTTAAAAATTATGAGTTAAACTAACTTTTTTTTTTGTTGTGATTTTCACTGTTAGGTTATATACACCTGTGTGTGTACACCAAACATTCTGCATTTTTAACACACCCAGCAGTGTCATATCAGCAACATTAAGGCAAAATAAAGCAAACAAATATAACCACATTTATTTTGATAGTATAAAATATTACACTATAAAGGCCACTTTGCAAGGGTCAATTAACAACTTTTTCAAATATGTACAGTTACTTCCTTATCCCTCTTAGATATCATCCAGCTCTGTGGCAAACCAAAATGTCTTTGTCTCACATGACCACAGAAAGCAGTTGGCAAGAGCTTCAAATAATTTAACTTAAAAGAATAAAATAAATGGCAGGAATTTAAAGGTTCCTGATATTCTTTTTGTACATCCTTTAGAGGCATCAGGATTTCTGGATGGTTTAAGCTCTCCCTTCAAAAACCAGTGATGAGGCACAGTTTGACATCGAATTGACAGGCACAATATGCCCTTAAACTGGGAGAAAAAAATGCAGTTCACATTCTATACAATGGCACCAGTCAAGCCTCTGGAGCTTTATCTTGTAAAGTGAGCCTCCAATATTAGTTTGAGATGACAAGCAAGTTTTACTTACTGAAATTATGCACTTTAAGTAATTTCATTACTTGGTCTCTACTTGTGCATGTATGTTCACACAGTATCCATACATCACGAGGGACAATGTGTCAGACTGAGGTAGAACTGTTGTACCAAAAACATAGCTAGAATTTTAAACCTATGAAGTAACAGTCACATCAAATCTACTCTATAGAGTGGATTTAAAAAGCAAACTAAAGCAATAAATTCACATTCAACCACATCTACGATGGAGATTACTAAAACATTGGAATACTGTATCTGAAGTGTTCCCAGAAAAATATTCCTCCTTTTTCCCTTCCCTTTCTGAAAAAAAGGCTGCTTTATTTTTTCGAGAGATTTGCTTTTTCACATACACCAGCACCCAGAGGAGAATTTTCCTCATTCTTTGAGAGTAAACCATCTGAAAAAGTAATGTATGAAGGTGAGACAAGGTCACATTCAATCAGATGACATTCCTATACCTCCTGCCCCAACACATGCACACACACAAACAGCTACAACTGACTCTGCAGTCTAACAGAAGAGGAATAATTGCTGACGTACACTTCAGACAAACAAAGATCACACTCTCACTTTTCAGTTCTAAACTGGGTGTTTCACTGTTTTGCAGAGCTATGCTGAACTTCTTCTACCTTCTGCTGCATTTTGTGCTGCTTCCCAAAGCTAGAATGGAGGCAGCAACTAAACTGGAGTTGGGTGATTCCAGACCAGCTGGGGGCAGTAATGCTCTAACTAGGCTCTGATCTCCCAGAGCCCTCACACAGCACTAAGACCATGCACTGGCCATGCCACCTAAACCCACTGGGCCTTTCTGAGTAATGATACTTTCTGTGGATTTAAGAAGTCTCTCAAGGCATGGTGCGTTGATCTTGGCTGGAGGTGGTCGACTGGGAGCTGACCCGGTCTTAAACAGATGGTCTGTGCTGGAGGACACAGAATTGTCTTGTGTCATGTCCCTGTCCTTGCGGGCTGTTAGACAGTTCTGAACTGTCCCCTGAGCCTCTTTAGCTGTTGGGGAGCATATAGGAGATGTGTGAAGCCACTTTAGGTTGGTTGTAGAGTAGGGCCCAGGGGGAGTGAGATGGCAGACTCTTATTGCCTTGTTACCCATAGAAAGGGCACTTGTGGTTGCATGGTTTGCAATTCCAGTGAGCAGGGGAGATGAAGCTGGAGACAACTGAAATGTATTGAAAGAGAAATAATAAGGAAAGACTTCAAATGCATTCAAAGGGCAATCATTTCAAAAGATTTGTATACACATACATTTCATATCTTACTTTCATTATATACTGCTACTCAGGTGTAACTTAAGACACCTGTCAGATAACATTAATACTGCTATAACTTAAGATACCTATCCTGATCTCAGGGTGTTTGTGTCAAATACTTCATATTATATACAGTAACATCAGATACCTGTCCTGATCCCAGGTGTTTCATGTATGATAGTTATTGTATTATTTACAGTAACATCAGATACCTGTCCTGATGCCAGGTTTTTCGTGTATGATAGTTATTTTGTTATTTACAGTAATGTCAAATATCTGTCCAGATCCCAGGTGTTTCAAGTATGATAGTTATTTTATTATTTACAGTAACATCAATTACCTGTCCTGATCCCAGGTTTTTTCGTATATGATAGTTATTCTGTTATGATGTCAAATATCTGTACTGATCCCAGGGGTTTCTCGTATGATAGTTATTTTATTATTTACAGTAACGTCAGATACCTGTCCTGATCCCATGTGTTTCATGCATAATCACTTTTATATTATTTAACATTAGATACCTGTCCTGATCCCAGGT
>CAIGQQ010016373.1:511-14777 GCA_903798035.1 Danio albolineatus | reverse complement strand
GACCGTTCTCTCCTCAAGTCAGAAACTGAATGAGGGAAACGCGTCCATAGAGGAGCCACACATAACCCCGCCTCCAACTCCGCCTCTAACCCCACCCTCCGACTCAGCTAGCCAATCCTGAAGAGGTAAAGCGGAGGGGTTGTTCTTCGTAATAGTTGTGCGGTGTTTTTGAAAAGTATAAATACATACATGATTGCCCTGCTTAAAATACGAAATATATACATTTGAGAGAAAATATCCTGCTACGATGGAATCACCACCCCCAATGCATACTCCTAAAGAAACGAAAAGACTGATGTGTGATTCACCTACAAGAGGGCGTGTGGAAATGGCTGGACCACCACCTTGGGCACCGAAGAAAAATGAAGGAGTTTGTTTGACAACATTTCTCCATGATTATAAAGACGTTGTTACACGTGATTTTCATATGTCTGGAGACCGTGTCATCAGATACAAGTTTGACAAAACGAGGCGGGTGGCGCGGTTATACACAGCGGATGTTGAAGACGATTTTACATGGGAGACACCCACGCTGCTTTTTACAGAAAAAGATTGGACATTATTTTATTGCAACGTGTGGAGCGACCTCAAAGAATGCTGTGATCGACCGCTTTATATTGCTGAATGGAATTCTGATTATCAAAACGGTCGATTTCGTGTGGTTGGAGATCACAATAAAAAGCTACCCGATGACTGGGTATATTTTTTTTACTGCGAAGATCACACAAGGCTCCAATGTCGTGTATGGCCTATTCCGGAAACGGAACACAATCTATATTATAAACTCAGATTCCTGTTTCAGTGGAAAGATGCTCAACATGATGGATAGTATTTTTTCATGTATTAACAAAATGTTTAAATGGTGTGAAAAGTATGACAGATACAATTCTGTAAGGAAGCAGTTGTTTAAACCTAACGAGAAAGACCCCACCCTCCCTAAATTCAAAGTAACTCCGCCCACATATTACAGCCATTAAAAGGAGTGAGCTAACAGCCCCTGCTGACATTCAAACAAAACGATACGGACCATCAAGTATGTCTCAAGAATTCACATCTGCCTGCTGCTACAGCAACACACCAGAAACAGCACCTGCAATGCCTGATGACAACGCGACCCCGCAGGCGTTATCCATACAAGTTTTTGACAAAGCCTGGTTGTCAAAATTCTGCATTGATCTCGGTTACCACAACCTATCGTTCCTCGCAAACTACATACCACCTGACACCACCGCTGACAGCTCTGACGCTGTAGATGGCTGCATTGGAGTGACAGGACACAAAGTCATCAAAGCTGTGGTCACTGTGATTCTGGAACACTTGATAGATAAAAAGTTAAAGAAGGAATGTTATGGATGTGAGGTTGATCACCCGAGTCAGACGCAACACTCGTGCCTTTTTGAAGCCCCGGCTTATTACTTTTTAGGATGCTTCGAGGAGCTGACCCGTAAACTACTCAAGCCTGAACTAAAACTGATTTTGTCCCGCACTCTGAAAACTTTTGACATCACACCACACCTGCAAAAGATCCAGGGCGTTGTTGAGACTGTTCTGTGTGAACTCAGAAACGAGATCTACATTGTCCAAACTCTTTCTGCACTCCGAGAAAAGCTGGTAGATGAATCCTGTGAGCAGGCCATTTATGACGCTGTCGACAGCTGGAAGAACAGTCATCCTGAAACCACCGACTAAGCCTGAACATGGGAAACCTCTGCAGTCTACACTTTCTGGTAGAATGTATTTTTAAACAACGTATTAAATCTGAAATGACTGATTTATTGTACAAGATTGTTGATGATGAATATTATATCGATAACAAACGTTTAACAAAATTAAAGATTCAAATGTCTGTTGCAAGAAGTTTGTCAAATGAATGGGGTGTTATAATAAATATGTGTATTACTGACAGTTGTGCACCCAATGTATTTCTGAAAAATATTCTGGAATTGATGCCTGAATGTAAGGAAAACCTTAAAATAGGTAATATTTTATGTCTATGTACTTATGTAACAGATGTATGTACAACACTTTTATTAAGAAATGAAACCAGTGATGTTTATAAAATTATTGACACACTTGTTGAATATGTGATTGAAAAAATTTTTGTCATGTGTGTGAAATTTCTCCATTATCTAGATGATCTGTAACACTTTTTATTTTAATTTTTCTATACCTGTATTTTGACATACTGATATGTTACACATATGTATGCATAAAGATTTTGAAAATAAAAATCCTGTTTCATCTCAATCTTCGAGTCATTATTTTGTGGTCATCGTAGAGAAATCATGTCTCATGATCTCATGAAAAAAGTTTACTACAACCCTTCACACCAAGGATCGTTGGGTGGTAAAAAACGTTTACAAAGTGGGGTACAAGAGGAATACGGGGTTAAATTAAAAGATAAAGAAGTGGAAGAATGGTTAGCTTCTCAAGATGCGTATACTTTACATAGAACAGCCCCCGTCAAGTACAAACGAAATAGAGTAGTTGTGTATGGAAAAGATGTACAATTTCAACTAGATTTGGTTGATATGACCGCTTATTGTAAAGAAAATGATAATATAAAATTTTTAATGACTTGTATAGATGTATTCGGAAAATATGCATGGTGTCGCACGTTAAAAAACAAAAGTGGTGTTGAAGTGACAAAAGCTTTCCAATCTATTCTCAAAGAAGGACGCGTCCCTCAGAAAGTACAAACCGATCAAGGAAAAGAATTTTTTAACAAACATTTTCAAGAGTTGATTAAAAAATACAACATACATCATTTTTTCACTGCCAGTGATCTAAAAGCCAGCGTGGTTGAGCGTTTTAATAGAACGCTCAAAACACGTATGTGGAGATATTTAACAGCGGTGAATTCAAAACGTTACTGCGACATTCTTCAAGATCTCATAGACGGCTACAACAACAGCTATCATAAGAGTATTAAAATGAAACCTGTGGATGTGAATAAAGAAAACGAAACGCTGGTGTTTCACAACTTGTACGGTGACATGCGAAAAACTACCTGTATTTAAATATAAAGTTGGGGATGTTGTCAGAGTTTCTAAAGTAAGAAATGTATTTTCTAAGGGGTATGAACAGAATTATACTGAAGAGTTTTTCACTATAGCAAAGTGTATACCTCGTCAACCACCTGTTTACAGATTAAAAGACTATGACGGGGAAATTATTGACGGGTGCTTTTATGAACAAGAATTACAAAAAATAACTGTGGATAAAGATAAAGCATTTAAGATAGAACAAATTTTGGATAAGAAAAAAACTAAAAAAGGTGTATTTTACTTGGTCCGATGGAAAGGTTGGGATGATAAGTTTTCTTCGTGGATCCCTGAACGTGACGTGGTGGATTTACAGAAGCCATAAAGATATGGATAACCTACACTTCACGTCATTTTATGAAAACCTAACCATGGCAGAGGCTGGATTTTACATCACACTACCCTGCAATGCATCGAGTCATATATATCCTGAAAACAAAATTTCTAATTACAGAACCAGATTGGCGAAAACTATAGATCTAAAAGGTGTGTGGGAGGTTGGTTTGATTGAGATAGATTATCCTTATAGTTGGTATAATTTTAACGACGAAGAGGCTTCATTCATCATCCATATGAGTAAAGACGTTCTACAGACGGATGAGCGATATTTTAACGATGGGGTTAATATTATTATTGATGATAAAAACATATGGAAGCTATGTAAAACATTAAAGTGTGGATATTATGAGGATGTGTTATTTCTGATTAGAGAAATAAATTCAACTCTACCACCGCGCGTCACTCTTGGATATGATCATGTTAAAAATAAAATATTTCTAAAAGCCCCACCTAAGACTTCGTTAACATTTTATGGGAAACTGGCTATCATTTTGGGGTTAAAACCAGGACGATCTATAGATACCCTAAAGCCAAAAGATTATCGGGGTGACGGAGGACCCATAGTGACGTACGCACCTCATCAAAGCGATATCAAAGCCGGATGTTATTCATTTTATATATATTCTGATGTAATAGAATTTCAATCAGTCGGTGATTCGTACGTCCCACTGTTAAGTTGTGTCCATATACAGGGTGAACATAATCAGATCATTAATGTTCGATACGAAAAGCCTCACTACGTACCTGTAAATAAATCACATATTACAGAAATAGCGATCGAGGTCAAAGACGATCAAAACAAAGAAATACCATTTACCTACGGTAAAGTTGTGGTAAAACTTCACTTTAGACCCGTAAAACAGTCTTTATTTTAAAAATGACACATTTTACGTCATACAATATGGACCCCGGACGTTACGTTTCATACTACCAGAATCAGGCCGGAAATGGAATGCCGGGATATGCTGGAGGTCCGGTCATGTATGGGGCGGGTCTTGGAGGTATGTTTAGAAGTTTGTTCAGGGCGGCACTACCGCTGTTAAAAAGAGGTTTCAGTATAGCTAAACCTCATCTAAAAACAGCAGCAAAAAATATAGTCAGTGATGTTGTGACTACAGCGCTGACCAAATCATACACCGATAACAACAACAACAATAATGGTCAAAATGGCAACGGTCTGATGGTGATGACAAACAGAAAACGTAAACCACCAGGGGTCAGGAGAAGACGATGTGGGAGTGGTTTCCCCGTTAAAAAGGCAAGACGCACGAGTAAAAAACGTTCAGTTGTAAAACGCAAGCAAAGGAGACGTGTGAAACGTGTAAAGAAATCCTATACCCGTACAAGACCACTTAATACTATTTTCTAAACTATGGCTCTGCTTCATAATATGTCAGAAGAATGTGTTAAGTCTGAACTAGATTTGTTTACAATCCCTTTCACACAAACGTCCATAGAAAAAAATAATTATGTGGAAATCCTCCCGCTCTCTGCAATAACAGATACTTCACCTATAGAGTTTTTTATAGCCGGTACAGGTGAAGATTACATTGATCTGAATAATACGCTGTTATACACACGCGTTAAAATTGTAAACGCTGACGGTACCGACATCGCAGACGGTGCACCTGTCGGACTGATAAACTACCCAGGAGCTACAATATTCTCACAGGTGGACGTGTCTTTAGGCGATCGCTTAATCTCACAAAGTTCCTCAACGTATGGATATCGTTGTATAATAGAAACTTTGATGAATTATGGAAGGGATACCTTGGAATCAATTTTCTCTGCAGGACTTTTTTACAAAGACACGGCAGGACATATGGATGAAACGGATCCTGATGGTGAAAACGCAGGGTTCAGGAAGCGTGCCGCATTCAGCACTGGTGGAAATGTTGTTCACTTACTAGCACCAATTCACAGTGACATCTTCTTTCAAGAAAAACTTATGTTGAACGGTATAGATATAAAAATACGTATGATGAGAGCTAAAGATGAATTCTGTCTGATGAAATCTGGTGCGACGATTTATAAACTACAGATTTTATCAGCATCACTTTTTGTGAAAAAAGTAACAGTATCACCTGCAGTTCGGATGGGTCATGCACAAGCACTCCTTTCAACAACAGCTAAATACCCTATAGATCGAGTGTGTTTAAAAAACTTCTCGATACCTGCAGGAGCACGAGTTTCTAATCACGAGAATCTTTTTCTTGGAACACTACCGAAATCTATTATTTTAGCAATGACAGAGAACTCTGCCTTTTCGGGTGCGTACGATAAAAACCCATTCGCATTTAAACATTTTAATCTGGAATATTTATCTATCTATCAAGATGGATTAGCATTACCCTGTAAACCCCTTCAACCGGAATACGAGAACGGAGCTGCAGTGAGAGAATTTTACCAACTCGTTTTATCTACTGGAAGACACCTTAAAAATCAAGCTCTGGCAATAGACCGAGAAGATTTTCTTAACGGGTATACATTGTATGCGTTTAATCTCACGCCGGACGAGGAATGTGGTCAGCACGTATCTCTAATTAAATCAGGAAACATCAGACTCGAAGCCCGTTTCAGACAACCGCTCACAAACACAATAAACTTGATCGTGTATGCTATATTTGACAGTGTCATTGAAATTTCAAACAGGAGACAGGTGTTAGTAGATTACTACTAACCTACGTGATTACACCTACTACCGAGTAAAAAATGAATACGATTCAACTGACTAACATTATGGATAAAATATCTTGCGGTACCCATTTTTTGGGGACGCTACCTTGTGATCATCTCCCCAAAAGTATATTAAAAGATCTTCCAGCCACGGTTATAATTAATACAGATCCTTCAAATATGCCCGGGGAACACTGGTTAGCTATCTACATAAGTCAGGAGGGTGAAGGTTGTTTTTTTGACAGTTTTGGAAACAGTCCGGATAGCATACGTTTCCCGACCTCAATCCAAAACTTTCTAAAAACAAATTCTGTTCGTATAACCTACTCTAACAAACAGATTCAAGATTTTACATCTGACACCTGTGGACAGCATTGTGTGTTTTTTCTGTATCATATGTCAAAGGGTTATAATTATGAAGAGATTATTAATATGTATCATGATAACCTAATGAAAAATGATAAGATGGTTGATCATTTTGTGAGAAAACTGAAACCAAGAACCTGTAACAGTAACACATTTAAATGTATTCAATGTGTTCAAACTGGTAAAATGTTTTTGTCTTATTCTTAAATGTATACATGTATGTGTGATGAAAAAAATAAGAATGTTTACTTTCTCATATATATCGTCTGTGTCAATTTTTTCGCATGAATAAATAAAGAAAACACAAACAATAAATAACAGTTTCTATCTTTTTTTATTAACATGAAAAAACAATAATCAACAACATACACATTCATAGTTCACAATCATCATTTAAAAGATAACCAAGCACTGGTGTCATTTCCTGCATTAGAGTCTGGTGTAGTCCTGTGGGATCTCTTGTGTCTTTTAGATCTTTTAGATAAGTTTGATGGTGGTGTTGCAACATCAATGTCTGTGAAAGTTTTTCTTTTATGAGATTCTATTATTACCCCTCTAACATATGGGTTGGATATAGTCGAGTAAGGTATATTTAATGCAACAAAACCATCGAGAAATTCATTCCATCCAACAGGTCTGTGGTCATGGCGAATGATTTTAAGACCCGTTATACATCTGAACAGATCTAACATATGGGATCCGGGGATAACACGTCCTTTATAAATAAATTCACCAGATTCATTCCAAGAAGTTAAATGTTTAGCGTTGGACATTTTATTCAAAATGTATTTTATATTTTTAAAACTCTTCTGCGGTACGTTATTTAACACCTCATTCGTGATTTCATCCTCACCGTCATCAGGAGTCTGAACAGGTGTATGAGCAGGTGTTTTTACATCAACGGGTGGATTTTCTTGATGCGGTAAAGTTAAAGTTATACTTGCGTTATCCATATCACCTTTTTTAACCATGATTAAAAATCTTTGCAAAATGTTAGAGTAGAGTTTAGCTTTTTCATGTATATCCAGATCAGATCTTTGTAATATTTTTCTTATAGCTATGTCTAAATCATTCTCAACAACCTGTTGAATACTTTCACGCGTTCCTCCGTTTCGTATTTTATCAAGTTGGTTTTGTGGAATTAGGAACATCTTTTCTGCATATTCCATGTTCTCAGGACTGTCTTGATGTTATCAAACTTGTAATGAACGGAATCGCCACACTTAATAGGGGTAGTAGAAAACCTCCTCGCTGGTTTAGAATACGTCTTTTCTTCTTGACGTTGATTTTTTGATCGGCAGTAATTTTTATCTCCTTTTTTCTCCTTTTGAGTTTTTGATGTTGGTTAGCTGTTAAAGGTATAGTACCATGCAGTACGTTTAAAGCAACTTCGCAAAGCGTCAATATGAGCTCATCGGAGGATGATTGTAAAATAGCGCGTCGCTGTTTCGGTGTTGCTTTATATAATAGCTTTAAAAGAGGTAAATTTCTGCAAAGTCTCACACTCATTTTTATCTGATACCTCGCTTCAGCGCTTTCTTTTTCTGTACATACACAACCGGATGCTCTGAAAGCAGAGATGTTCTGAGGCGAAACTTTTCTGGTGTTCTCGCTTTAAAGTCTATTAGCAAATAACCGTATGGTATTTTTGTAGCATCCTCATAACATTCCATAAAGAATTTTCCGCTCTGCGGATACATTTGACGACCTAAAATGGCAATCTGATTTTTATCTCGTGGGTTTTTAAATAAAATTATATAGTTTGCATTAAGACTGATAGTCCTGATGGCTTTGCCTTGACAGAAAATATTCTGAAGGATTAATATGACAGATACAGAATTATGATGAACGAGTTGAGTGAATGCTTTCTGAACTTGTTCATTATTAGACGACTCAGCCATTACATCATCAAAAAACAGTAAAGAAATTTTATTTGTAGGCAGTACATCAATCAAGGATTCTGGAATGCCTTCAATAAACTTTATATTATACAATGACATCAGTTCACTATAAATATTTTGCCAACATGAATACACAAAAACCACATTATTAAATTTCACATTGAGCATCTTGTCAGAATTAAGCAATAACGTTTTTACAAAGAACGTTTTACCACTATTACTTGGCCCCGAAATAATACATGAAAAGGGGTGTTCCAAACGTACATCAAAAAATTCTTCATCATCATAAGCATTACACATCATATTAGTAGCCATATGGTAATGTGGAGTAATTGGGCAAGAGAACGCGTTTGTTGTAAACCACTTGGAATCTTTTCTTTAATGACCTGTTGTGCAAAGTAAACTTTTTTTTATCTCTAACAATTGTGTTTGTCTGTGCTAACAGCTGTGCCATTTCACCTGTTGTTGTATATTTTTCTACCAGACAGATCAAGTTTTTTAACGTAATCTGTTTGGCGTTTTCAGCGTTTAGGGTGATACCTTTAGCCTTAAGACATACTTTTCCTTTCACAGTTCTGTATCCGTACGTTTTAGGACCTGCCGCTGTAAACTCACAAATCGAATCATTTGGACCAACTTCATCAGCTAGATCACCCAGGAAGACGCCTGTTTCAGGCTGCCATTCGTTGTCTTTTGATACATAGATAATGCTATCTGTGTCAGTGTATAGCACGCGCTCCCCTAGTTTATCAAGCTGCTTATATAACTCCAAACGCCCGTACGCTGTAATGAAGCAACCTATGAAAACATTAACATCTTTAGTTTGACAGGGCACATCATCTGGATAGCACCATTGGATCAATGCGACTGAATCTGAAACGAACGAGAAATGTTTCACTCTGCGACCGTTTCCAAATATGAATCTGGCAAATTGTTCAGGATCTCTTATTAATTCCGAATATGTATATTGGGAACGAATTGAAAATCTCCCCCACAGCGAGTTCATATACGTCTTTGATACTGATCTTCGTGCCGGATTTGGACATATTTTTTCAATATCAAGTACAACACCCTCTTTTTCAAAAAAATTTTCGACAAAGTTTTTTTTATCTTCGTCCGTCACTACATGTGGTGGGAAGCCCGATGCTTCTTGTTTGATTTTTAGGAATGTTTTAACATAATCACTAAACAACGTATCGGATGTTTTGGTAAAATGCCACACTTCATCTATTTTAATCACTCTATAACCTTTCTGAATGGCTTGCTGTAGCTCTACAGTAACCCACGTTCCATGCAGTATACGTTCTTCATCAGAGTGTGTACAACTTTCTTCTTGTTGTTTTTCAGCACAGGTTCGACACAGGGGGAACATTAGTTTTTTAGCACACCGCATAGGTAAAACGGGGTGAAATAAACACCGCGGTGGTAAAACAGATGCTTTGATAATCCCGAAATAATTTTCAATCGGTTCAAAGTCTTTTAAAATTACTTTGGGGTGTCCAATTGGGAATTTTTGTTTCGATTGAATGCTCGGATACAGGGAGACGAAATCGATGTATTTGATTGTCTCATCATCTCCTGCTTTATAATATAGTTTCAATGCATTAGTCCTACCGCCAAAAAGTGCATCTCTTGGTTTGAGTCGCTCGGTCGCGCTATAGGTCTGCATAAAGGTCATCACAGCGGGGTCATTGTTCTTAGCGTGAGACCATTGACACCCCCAGATGTACTCAACATTCAAACCATGATTTTTTTCTAATGTTTCTAGTTTGTGATCAGTCTGGGCTCGAAGTGTAGCAAATGTAGCTTTTTTAATTAAAGGGTGTTGATCGTGTGGGTTAAATTTACAACAATGTCCGTGAAAGTAACAACCTAGATATTCTAACGCAATTTTACGACCATCTTTCTCATAAAATCCGTCCAAAAAGTATGGACCAAACTGAATTTCACCTGTATTTAATGCATGTTGGACGTCAACACCTCTGCTTTTACTAATGTATTCAAGCCACTCAATTGATTCGTTTGAAAAAGACTTGAATTGGTTAATGTAAGCTTTGTCGTGGGTTAAAGCTAATGTGTCTCTTGTCAAAAAGTTTGTTTTGTAGATTTTCATAGCGCAGCTAGGAAGCGTATTTGTTGAAAATGGGTCAATTCCGATACATTCTAACAATGTCTCTCTGAATTTCATACATGCTTCACGCAGCAAAACCACATCATTTCTACAATACACAGCAATCTCCTTTTTGAAGTCAAATACCTCACCGCACACTTCGTTGTACCACACATCAAATTTAGTTTGATCATCCACAGTCATCATGTCATAATCATAATAACATTTTGGTGGATAGGGACCAACATAATTCACATTTTCCAATCTATTGAATTTGTGTGGGGAAAAAAACTTTTTCTGTCGTAGTTAGATTGAAAGCAGCGGTTGTTTTTGAAAGTTTCATAGCTAGAAAGTTGTAGCTATCTATAAATCTGATTTTGAATGCTTTATCATAAATAAAAATCAGTCTACCCCCTCTCATTATAATTTCGGGTGCAAGACCGACACTGGTGAAATGTTCCAGTAAAACATAAGAGTCGAAGCCTGAAGCATTGTGCGCTATAAATGTATAGTTTGCGTATTTCGGGCGCCTAAAATGTTTCATTAGACGCTCAACACAGTCCAGGCCTTCGGCTGTAAATTCCTCACCATCAAATGTAATGGCACACACAAAGTTTGCGATGTGTCTTCCGTTTTCATACATAGTTTCAAAATCATAAAAAACATATTTCTCACTAATTTCATCCAGTTCGATCGGTTGAATATAGCAATTATGTTCGTCATCATTCATTATAAACTCGTTACAATGAATACAACGTGTGGGTTTGCATTCGTGCTGGGTTAATTTACCCCCTAAAATTTTGGTTCTGTAATCACTATGGCATTCGTTACAGAATTTTATCATTTCACACTGTGATCGTCTACCGTCGGGTGTCTTTTGTTTATGCATCTCATAGCAAAAATCCGATTTACACAACCTTAAACAATCTGTACATCTAAATGTTTTTTTAGAAGTACTGAAACTAAGGCATTCAGTGGTATTGCAGACGTTACACATAAATTTACATTTGTGTTGTCTTTTGTCCTTATAACCCTCAAAGCAAAATTCACACACATATGACGTACCTATAAAACTATTCAATTTTTTTATCATATAGTAATGATTATCGAATAGATACAGATGTACTGTTCTAGGGTGTAAATTGTCGTGGTTTTTGTAAATCTCTAGTTTACCGCTACAAGACCGATGAAAAACAACGATTTTCACATCTAGATGGTCCTCGAATCTAATTATATCGCTGAATGCAATTTGGTCTTGTGTGTGAAACCCTACAGATGTGTGAATGTCCTTAGCTATTGTAATTAGCTCGTTATCAGGAGCTTTGGGGTTTAAGAAATGGGCTAGGCACATACTAAAGCAGATATTGCTTGAGATGTTAACGGGGCAAAATAGATTCATCTTATTTTTTCTGATAACATCATTATGTGCCAGATCAGTCAATTTTCTACGTACACCTACACCACCAGATCGGTTTCTGACAACCGAGACACACAACTCTATGGGGGCGTCTACGGGGATGTCTATATTACTTTGGAGAGTTTTTTCTATTTCATCAGCAAATGATTCAACACTGTAGTTATTTTCTGGACTTAACACATAATTAATATCAGTGGGTAAATCATGCCCCCTCAGAGATATATTAATAAACCCATTTTGTCCTGCCAGTAATCTCGAAAACGCCACAATCTCATTTAAAATATCCGTAAAAAGAATATTGTATGCTGCTACATCGTCTGTGATAATATCACGAAAATTAAGTGATCTGTGAATTTCTAGAGCATTAAAATGTATTCTTGGGGTAACTCTAAACCCCGCTACGGTCCCACCCTCTGTAATTAATCTATCAATTTGAGCTTCATTTAACCCCATCTGAGGTAGAGATGGATCATAATTAACCCTATCATTTTGCCCTTGCCCAACTTGTACAGCTTCGTTATTGTTATGGTTTTCTAACCACTCGAACTGGTCATTTATAAAATTGTTAATTTGATTAGCGATGTTAAGATCTTGTGGTTGTAACATTTGTAAGTGATTATTTATTTCCCTGTGTAATTGTTCAATATTACTTTCATTATCATGTCTGAGTCTAGTTGGTCTCTGTGTATCATCATTTAAATCAGTTTGACATCTTTTAGTACCCATTTTGAAATTTTATTTGAAAAGATTCCAAGATTATGTAACACCGACAAAAGCGTTTTCACCCACAAATATACAACGGATGAATACAATCAATAAATGGTAATAAAAAGTAGGTAAGGAGTAAAAGATACTAATCAGAAAAGCAAACAAATCCTTAACAAAAAAATTAATCACATATATCAGAAAGAAAGAAAAAACATTCCTACAAAAAGGTTACTTATTTTTACCTAGAATGTCATTCAGCATGCGTTGAATAAGGTTTAGCCTCTCACCTAGAAGCGTTATAGCGTTTACAAGCAGGCGTAATTCAGTTCTCTGATCTTGCATTTGTTCCGGAACACCAAAAACGTATTGAAACAGATCTTGGAACCGTTGTTGCGTTTCCTCGTGACAACTCCTCCAAAATAAGGCGCTCTGGGCTAAAACTTCAGTGTTCTGACGCTGCGAGTTGACCACACTTTGTAAAATGTTGATAACTTGATCTTGCCCACTTCGTACCGCATCAATGGTTTCTTCGAAAGTCAATGCCGCTGAATTCAAACGTAAAACCCTCTGGAAGTTCCGATTTGCCCGGAGCATAATATCATAGTTCAAATTGTCTATGACAATCTCCTCATTTTCCAACCAGAGATCCCGCGCTCGCTCTTCGTAATTTTCTTCTGAAAAACAAAAATATAAATCAATTAGTTATTGTGTGATAAAAGCATGAGTGATAAATCATATAATGAATATTTAATACATACCGTTCTCTTCGTCAGAATCGTTTTCAGATTTTGATAATCTTTTCTGATTCTCCCCGAGACCATATCCGACAGCTGATCCAGTAGAAGTCCCCGGCGTGGGAGATGTTCCCCCGCGCGCGTCCAGTTCAAAAGTACACGTCTCTGTCTCGTGTGGTCGGGGGTGCACCAAAGCCTCTGACGTCTCAACGGCTGATTCGTTAACCACCACTACCTCGTGATCTGCTGCAGCCTGTGAAGTGTCTGGTTTCTCACCAATAGTGCTAAAAAGCTGTGTTTCGTCAACTAATAACAAAAGATAAATACAAACTTATATTTAACATCCTTGTAATATTATTTTATACATAGAAAAAACTAAAAACAGTCAAAAACAAATACACTTACAAATTGTTTCCAGGATCATCTCCAATTCAACACCGAAATCGAGATCTGTATCAAATTCGATTTGAGCTAGAAAGAAAAGAAAAATGTTAGTTAAAGACTGTTAGATAAGTTAAATGTAATTAAGATAAAATAAAAATAACAAAAGAAGACTTACCTTCAAAGTTGTCAGCCATAGTGGAATAAATTCAACAGCGTTGAAAAATAAAAAGGATTAGAAGCGTTTAAAAGTCGAAGACAAAAAGCACATTGAAACAACAAAAGAAATTTCTCCCTAATTTAAGGAAAGCTGAAATGGAGGTTGTCTTTACCTGTTGTAAAAACGGTAGGGGGTTATGATTATGCAAATTCCAGTTAATAAGGAGATAAATACACTATGTCTAAATGATGTAAAACTTACATATATGTAATATCATATATAAATGTACAATCCATACGTATTTTACAAACGGTAATTTAAAAACATTCATAACCGTATCAGATATTAGTTTAAGTCTTATAGATTATTTTTATTTTTTAAAATGTGTGTGTGTGTGTGTGTGTGTGTGTGTGTGTGTGTGTGTGTGTGT
>CAIGQQ010016363.1:0-11553 GCA_903798035.1 Danio albolineatus | reverse complement strand
TGTATGTATGTATGTATGTATTTTTTTCCACTAATTTCCAATAAATAGCTCAAAGGGATGTTAAATTTAAGACTTTTTAAAAGAAAAAACATTAAGTACCAATTTTCTATTCTCACTATTAACTGGCTTATTACCTGCTTATTATAAAAATGTTGGCTGTTTATTAGTGTTTATGAAGTACATATTCTGCATATTATTCTACATTCCAATGGTTAATGGTTTATTAATAGCGAGAACTATACATTAAAATAAAGTGTGACCAATTTAAGGAATAGCCTGACAGAAATACAAATGTCAACATGGTCAAAACATTGTAAATGTCTAAGACACAATGAGTTGTATTAGCCTACACACTATAATGAATAATGAACTCTGCAGTGCACACAATATTGTCTAAATCTCAGCTTTTTCTACACAGTTTGGCTGTTTATCAAAGTATCAGGTAACTGAAACCCATTTTTTTAAACCACTTGTTTCCAAAAATTCAAAACATTTTAGTAATTATTTTAATAATTTTTAATTTTAAATAAAGTTGTTGGACGGGGCCCTAGTCCTCTAAACTTTATTTATTCATTTTCTATTGAGTACGTGTGGACAAGGCCTTAGTTCTCTTAAGTGTTTTCTCCATTTTCTAAAAAAAATGGAACACAGACTATAAACACAGACTCTGGCACTTTTGAAATCTATGCTGTGACAAGAGATTTCCAAATTTTGGGTTTCAGTGACCTGCCACTTTTTTTACTCAACTGAAAACTCAATAAATCTCTCAAAATCTCAGCTCATGAGGATCATTAAGCAACTCCACAAACAGCATCAGCAGCTTCACTTCAACTCTAATAAATCAACAAAGTGCTGCGCATCAGAGGTTTTCTACAAAAAAATAAACAAAGAAAGTGCAATTCCTTCAAATTCTGGATTCTGTGATTCCATGCACGTTATCCACCTTTAAAGCCTATTTAAGGAAATATATATTGTGGAAGGGCAAATTAGGACTTTAATGCTTCTTTTAAGACCCGTGGAAACCCTGTATTTACCGTTCGCCATGGTTTAAATGCATCAATCCCTCCCTGAAAGCAAACAGAGACAAATATCCTTGCCCGCGTGCGGCTGTGAGTGGAGCGGCGCCGCGGCCTCGATGAGATCCAGATACGGTAATTAACGTGATGAGAAGCTGAGAGGAGGAAGCAACAGTGTGTCATTCCTCAACTCCACTCCACAACCCCCACCTCCTCTCTGCTGGCCTTTGCTATGCAAAACAGCTCACTGAATAATTCACAAAGCTTCACAGAGCACGCTTTACGAAATAATGAAACTGAATAAAATATAGATGCTTTGAAACAGTTCACTGCATTTCTTCTAGGAATTTCACCTATAGAACCAAAACTGAGCAGTAAACTGGTGTTAATATTCTATGGAATTTAGGCACCCGGAAGTGTCTTTCCTTTTTAATGAATGCATTGTATTCTCATTATTCAATACCTAGAAGGAATGCAGTATCGTCTTTAAATTTCCTATTGAAGTTGGAAATTTTGGATTGGTTCAAGAGTTTCTCTGTGTAAGGGTTATTTTTATTAATGTATGACATATGTATGAGAACACCACCTGAAGAGGAAAAGTTTAGAAATTGTTTAACTGAGAGCTATTGGTGCTGGTACATTACATTTTTGCACGTTTTTATAAGTATTATTTTAAAAGCAATGTAAAATCTACTTTTCCAGTAATGGGTTGCAGTTGGAAGGGTATCCGCTGCCTAAAACATTACACATTATAAGTTGGCGGTTCATTCCGCTGTGACAACCCCAGATTAATAATGGGACTAAGCTGACAAGAAAATGAATGAATGGATGAATGTAAAATCTACTGTTTTTCAGGGGATTGTCTTATTGAGCTATAATATGCTCTGTAGCATGACTGAATGCTCAGAATCATCACTCAATCAAAATGGCTACATATATAAAATTAAAAGCTGCTTTTATTCCAATCAAACTAAAAGAAATAAGACTTTCTCCAGAAAAAAACAAAACAAGATAATACTGTGAAAATTTCCTTGCTTTGTTAAACATCACATCTCATAACTAGTAGATTATAACAGGCTAATAGATTTGCCATCAGCTGTATATAAATAGCAAGTTTGTTAACAGTTATATATACATATATTATATGAATAAATATATACATGAAGTGCAGCTTGTTAACATAATTTGCAGTGCTTCATTAAGCCCTGCTCATACTGTGAGATTTCAGCCACAATTTTGTCATCTGAGAAAAATTCGGGAAATCCTAAAAGATTCCTGAAATCCTAGGCTAAAACTTGTGATCTTTCATCATTGGTTTGACGTGTTTCACAGACAGCCGCTTAATACCCGTTGCGATCAGATTTTTCCTCCGATGAAGTTCTGGCAGTGTCAGAAGATTTCAGACACTTTCCTGCAGTATGACAACAGTTGAGATGAGCGTCAATCCAAGAATCAATAGGAGCACTGAATCTGATGATGCAATCCATGATACAATTAAAATGACCGCAGTGAAATGTCAAGACAGTTTTTTTCTTCTTGGTTTTATTATTGAGGTGTGTTGTGGGCAAAATTGCAGCTACAAATTGTTTATGTTTGCTGTGAGAAATCATTTCAGAAAACAGGATAGAGAAAGTGTCATGGGTGGATGACGTCAAACTCCAGGGGAGTTTTCTTGTGTGTTTAGTGCATCGTCATTGTTGTTCAGTCTGACATTATGACAGCTAAGATCTTACAGTGAGACATGGGAGCCATGTTCGTGCAGTCTGACATGCTACAATTGTTCAGGATTATAAAAAAAAAATTGTAAAAAAAATAAAATAAAAAATAATAATAATAATAAATAAATAAAATAAATAAAATCGCCAGTGTGTGCCAGCCTTTAGAATGGGTGGAGTTAAAAAGCACTCGCTGGGACTCGCTGGTGATTGGTGGAATTTCTTGTACAGCATTAAGAATAATGTAGTTTTTCGGCTCAAAATTCACTACAAAACAATAGTATTAAAAATGAATTATTTTAATGCAAAAAGAAAAGAACAAAAGCAAATACAATCTATTAACAACCTCTGAGCTCAAAGCAGGTGTGTGAATGAACATTTCTCAGTTTTTATTGTTTAAAATAACCACGTCTTCCCAATGGAGAAAACAAATAGAATGAATGAAACCAGCAGTTATTAGACAAAAGCATACAATAAAATATCTTTAAAATAAAATAAACTTATTTTAAAAAATAATAATAAAAAAGTCAAAATATTACTAAAAGCCATAGTAGTATATCAGTGACACTAAAATAACACTGTTCCAAACACACACACATACACTCCTTGGAGCCGCTCATTAATTTGGCACACAAAGTATGAGTCCTGCGCTCTCCACCTGTGCTGTGTTACAGGGGCAGATGGAGCGAGAGCCCCTCTCTGAGCGGGACTCATCTGTCTGCTGTGTGAGTTACTGTACTTAGGCCCTCGCCGCTCTGCCAGACACCGCAACCAACCAGGCAAACTCTGCACGAGGAGCTATTCTGGAGCTGGACGCTACTGACAGTGGCCCGTGTAAAGGCTGCCCGCTGACACTGTTCCGCCTGAAAGCACGGGAGGCTGCTGAGACATCAACAGAAAGCAGACACACGGAGCCAAGCCCTTTCTTTTATCTGACGTATTTTTAATTTGTAATTATTATTTGTAATTATATACGTTTTTTAATTTAGAGATGCACAAAAATCTTAATTCATAAATGAATTTGAAACTGCATTAAGTTTATATTGATCACCTGCAGAATAAAATAAGAAATGTTTAGCTATTGTTTTCCTGAAAGCTGTAGATGCAGCTGGAACTTTCAATTTTGTTTTCAAGTTTAAACCCTTTCTTATATATATATATATCTTTCTTATATAATAAGATCTATATATAATTACATTGCTTTGTTGCAGTTTTTTTTTTATTAACAAACCAATATTAATAACACATATTCTGAACCGCAGATCACAGGGCGCATCGAACCGTGGGAGGACAGTGGGACAATACGATTTTTTACCGAGAACCATTGCATACCCAATGTCCACCTGTACATTACAAAATTTTACCTTTTGAAAAAAATGCTTCCCCAGTGACTAATTGTGTACCTTATTTTTGAGTGTGTAGCCATTGTGTAATTTTATTCATTTTATTTATTTGATCCATTTTTATCTAATTTATTACACAATGGTGCAATTAATTAAATAACAAATGAATTGCATATTGAATAAAAAAAAAAAGTCTGCTCAAATAATGTGGCGAAAGGCCATTTCTATGAGGTATATTTGTTCCTGCTGCTTGCAATGGCATTGCTGTGATATCATGGCAACACTGATAAAACGAGGCCTCTTAACTAGTTGAATTATCTTGTTTGCTTGTTTGTTTGTTTTTTAATCAGTGTAAATTATGTTACTGTGTGAATTGTAAAAAGTCTTTAAATTTAAAAATAACTAAATATTAATAAAATAATCAAATAACAAAGCATTTCAGGTTTATATTTTCTGACAACTAAATACAGAATTTTTATTTTTAGCCAAGAATTTTCATTTTGGTGGATTCTTAATTGTTATACATCTCAGTTTTAAATCTAAAAAATATCTAAATTGGTGTATTTATACATTTAAATATTATTTAATTTTCTGCAATTTCCTAAATGCATCACAGTTGTCTCTGGATTTGATTCTGATCTTAGTTTTTAACAGCAGACAGTCCTCTGGATTGTTTTAACGAAACTTTCAGATGCTTACAAAAAGTTTGCTTGTGCATTTGGCCGAGTCATGTAAGAGGCCAAATGTACCTGTACCTCTGAAACGGATGTAAACAGCTCACTGAGAGCACTTGTAATTCACATAAACCTTTCCTATAAGGCAAGACAAGGCAAGTTTGTTTATTAAGCATATTTCATACACAATGGTAATCTCAAAGTGCTTCACATAAACAAGATTACAAGTATAAGAACTAAAAAAACAGAATAAAAATATTTAAAAACAGATTAAAATGTTTTCAAGGAATGAAAAAGAAAAGAAAGAAAAACATGGTAATGCAATCTGTTGAACATAAAGATTATTTTAGGTTTGAGTGGTATTTGTAAGATATTGGAAGCAAGCAGAGTACAGCTGTTTGTAAAGCATATAACCATCTTCAGTGTTTGGAATCTCAGCAGTGAATATTAAACCACACTGAACTGAACTAAACTGAACTTCAACACTGAAAACTGGACTGACAATGTTTCAATTTTTTATAATGCATGTGAAGCTGCTTTGACACGATCTACTTTGTAAAAGCGCTATAGAAATAAAGATAAATTGAATTGAACCAAAAGTTCTTAAAAAAAAAGAGTTTAAAATCAATTCAAGAGAGAATCGCAGTGCATTCTGAACAACTCAGATTCGACACAGAATCATTTCTATAATCAATTTATCATTACAACTCTTATTACAAAAGAATTGGAAAGAACATATTTTAAAACAGACCTAAACATGAAGGGTTCAAACAAATAGAATAATCACCCCTTGAAAACTTAATATTAGCTCAAAAGAAGCCTTTCTAATATAAATCATCTTCAGTTAAGTCCTTTAAATATCTATAATTGCATGGGAGACTCACAAGCACACAGTATTTAACTTACAGCACTTCTTTCTAGAGTCTGTTTATGAACTAATGCGCAGTCAAACTAAAATGCAGTATTAAAAAGAAGAGAAAAGGAGGAAAATCATTCACTGACTGGGAAGTGACCTCTGTTAAGTGTTCTTAATCTTTGAGTCCTCGTTATAGAAACTTGCCAACTCCCACCTAACAAGCAGGTGTAGGAAGGCCATTATGCGGATGCCCAATAAAACCGCTGTCATCGTTTCCACTAACCTTCTATATTATTTAGTACCCCATCACATAAAAGCTATTTCCATTTTATGCAAGGGAGGTTCATTCTCCTCAAGAATACTCGCATTCAAGGACAAGTGGATTACTCTGTTGTCCATAATGTGTCACATCAAGTGCCCTCAAGGACCTACAATTTACAAAACACAGCGACATCTTGTATGTTTGATGGCTCATATCCAAAACAAAGAGGTTATTTATAACACGCTAGATAAAAAAAACAAAAAAAACAAGCATACCATATACAGCTATTGAAAAAAAAATCTCTGGGTTTGCCAGCTTTCTTAGGTGTGTTTTCTGTTATTCTTTTTCCCTTTTTAAAATATGTCTAGGGCATCACGGTGGCACAGTGGGTAGCACGATCGCCTCACAGCAAGAAGGTCACTGGTTCGAGCCTCGGGCTGAGCTAGTTGGCATTTCTGTGTGGAGTTTGCATGTTCTCCCCGTGTTTGTGTGGGTTTCCTCTGGGTGCTCCGGTTTCCCCCCACAAGTCCAAAGACATGTGCTATAGGTGAAGTGGGCACACTAAATTGTCCGTAGTGTATGCGTGTGAATGAGTGAGTTTGGATGTTTCCCAGTGATGGGATTACATCCGCTGCGTAAAATATATGCTGGTTAAGTTGGCAGTTCATTCCGCTGTGGCGACCCCATATTAATAAAGGGAAAAAGCTGAAAAGAAAATGAAAATATGTCTATTGGATTTTGTTTAAACTTCAGAACAAAATATAGGGTGGGAATCAGCAAACTTATTCTGAAATATAAAAACATCAGGATTAAAACAAACTATTTAAATAAAAATATAGATTAAACAATAAAAATAAATTTAAATAATAACAATATTATTTCTAATATTATTTCATATAACTATGCTTTATTCTATTCTTTAGTTATTCTATTCTTTCCCACCAAATTGCAAATATACACTATATAAATATTTTATAAAGAATGTTATCGATTCCGATTCCAATTTTGATTACGCTTATTGATTTTGATTCTGATCAATCCCTAGTTTCGATTTCATTGTATAAAATGTATAAAATTAAAAGTAATTTCGGCCCTGTTCATGAGGGAAAGAAGCTGTCCATCACAAATGGACAGGTAACACTTTACACATATAAGGTAATGCTACTTAATGCATTTACTAATGCAAAAAAAATATTAATTAAATGCAACACCATCATGCCACGTTTTTGAGGCTAAATTTGCATCTGTGAATGCTGCTTTCAATAAAACAAATTTGTTAAAAGCACATTAAAGACTATACACGTGAAAAAAGACTTTCACAAAGCTTTAGCCTATGGAAAAACACCAAGCACTGCGTGGCTTTCAGTTTGAAAAGAATGAAGCAGATTTTTAAAAAATCTGGAAAATTTATAAGGAAAACATTAAACATATCGGGAACGTATAAATATACATTTGACTTAATACATTTTATCGACTCAAAATTATGAATGATAGAGCGTAAATCTGTCTTTCCTGTGTGCTTCAGCAGCACGTCCCACAGTTTATGAATGAGGAGGAGGAAAGGGCTGTTTAGTTTGACCTTAAGGTATGAACAAAAACTAGCATCGAGCTACTCAGTTACATGTTCAAACTAAATGTTAAACTAAAATGCTTGTTGGTTGCACAACGAATCTAAGGCAGTGCATTCTTTTAATTCAGTGTTTCTGAATCAACCATAGATGCTTTGCCGTGACACCCTGCTTGAAACATATTAGTTTATTGCAATAATTACACTTAGTTTTGCCATGGTTTTTCACCACATGTAGCCTTTTAAACACATGTTGTGGTTGGTTATGTTTAGATTATAGCTAATTCAAGATGCACGCCAGCGCGGAAGTTCCTAGCAGATTGTCAAGAGAAAAAATAATAATGTGCGCATGTACAGGTATCAATAAGAGGAATCAAAATTGTAATTTCTTAAGCACCCGATTCTTAATTTAAGTATTTAATTCCAGAATCGAAACCGATTTTCGATTGCCTAACCTATAATCCACCAACTATTATTTACTTAAAGGGCACATACATTAACCCTTTTTTAAGATTTTATATCACTACTATGGTTGTTCTGAGTGTGCCAGTCTAGGTTCAGATCAAAACACAATTCAGATGTGTCACTGTAGTTACAAAATCATTTATGTCTTTGTACAGTTTTACAGCCGCTATGTAACGATGCATGCATCATCCGTAATGCGTTTGATAAAGTTTGCCATATCAGAGTTCTACAAACAAATACAGACGAGACATAAAGATATCCACTAAGATAAACACTGCATTAGTATGATTTATATGCAAAAAGGATTGCTGATTGTTGGAACTGATCCATTTTTCAAAAACAATTTATTCGTGAATCCCGAGTGGAATTGTCCCGCATTCTCTAAGCAGTCTGCGCTAAAATGGTTAGCGCAAACATACGACAGTTTAGGTACGTTTTCAGGCACCTGATCGTTAAAGATAAAACTTAGCCACTTAAGCCTCTGTTGCTCATTTCCAGGAAGACGATGAAGGCTCTTGTGTTGAGCCTTGCATCCAAAAACAGCGCAAGGGTGTTCCTTTGGTGGCATCGCTTCGGCTCACACTAAGAAAATGGCAGACGTGAAACAACAATCTGAGGATATGGTAACGCGCGCCTATCAATCAATATGGGTGGGCGGGAGGACCGCACTCCTACGTAAAGTTGCGGTCGGTCTCAAAACCGCTCCAATTGGTCCACCGTTTTTATGTTGTTAAATTGAAAAAAAAGGACTGGGTGTGTTTATATCACCCCCAAAAAGGACCGTCTATACACTATACCTACACATATGTCTCTCTAAACAGCTTAAAAAGTAGATTTTTCATCAAAGGTGCCCTTTAACTCTTTAAATTGTTAATTGTTTGGTAAAAAAAAAAAAAAAAAAAAAAAGTTAACATAAAAATCTTTAAAATGATATTTTATGCAAAGAAAATGTTACAAACAACAACATTTGTATATTGAACCGAGAAGAAAACCCATCACCCATCATCAGAATAAAACAAACCCATAATCTGAATCATAAACCCAGATAAACTGTTTCCAACAGTCTCTCAATTTGTTCACAGCTCTATAAAACTAGAAGATTTTGAAAGGAAATCCTTTATTCAAATGACATAATTTCATTATGTGCCTAATAATACATTCTGGAATTACCACCATAAAAAAAATAGTTATTTTTTTTCCAGCATTGAATTGTGAAAATAATGCTGTTGATCTACTAATGTCTAATTGATTCATTTTGTTGGTGTTATTATCCGGTGTGTAAGCTTAAACCCCTGGTGAGGCAATCAAATGAAGTAAATATCGTAAACTTGCATGAGCTTAATTAAACTCTGTCCATTCAATTTGCAGGCAGCTTGAGGAAAATGACCAAATATTGCAACACATGCTTCTGTATGCTTTAATTACATTAAGTGGAAGCTAATGAGAAAAATGATGGCATTAATACTAGGATTTAATTGCAAATTCTAAGAAGCTAATGAGTAATTGCCTAAATTAACATATTTTATGTTATTTTTTTGTGCAAGTGCAGGCAGATTAAAATAGGTATTTATGGGTACATTTATATGATAATCACAATAGAACTCATTAACTGGAGAGGAGAGAACATCATTATCACGTCAGGAAAGAAATTCAGGAAAAATGAGGCACACTGGACAATAAAAAGTGAGTCTTTTACAAGTCAATCACATTGTTTTGCATACACACATCTGCCATGGTGTGTGATCATCTCTGTATAACAGACAAACTGCATTAAAAGGAGCATGTTTTAACCCCTTAATGGCACCAACACTTTTTGAACATAGGCATGAAAATAGCTCAATGCTAAATTTAAATGATTGCCATCTTTCAACGCTTTGCTGCATAGATTTAAGCTTGATCTCATTTTAAAGAAGACATTTATATGGTTTTAAATTGAATTTAAAAAGGTTTAAAAATGTAAATAAAATGCTATATATATTTATATATAAGTTGTGTGCCTTTATTTTTATGAAAATACTGAAAAAATGAATGTATATTTTAACATATACCATAAAATATATATTTAACCAAAATTGTTTTAGCCTAAAACTGACAGAAATCAAAACTAAATATCTGATCAAATTATATTCCAAACTAGAAGTTGATAACTCAAAAAGTAAGCTTTTAGTAACATTTTGTTGGGTGCAGTACCAAATATGACCACCAAATGACATATGAGGGCATCCCGTTTCAGTGTATGCTTTAAGAAATATGAACTAAATGTTTTCATACTTTTAACAATATTTGTAAAGTAGACATCAAATTCTATTGAAGTATGGGCAGTTCGGTGGTATTTGATCTAAATGTTCCCTCTAAAAAACATAAAAATTGTTTACATGTGGTTGGCGCCACGGTTGCAGTGAGTAGCACATTCGCCTCACAGCAAGAAGGTTGCTGGTTTGAGCTCGGCTGGGTCAGTTGGCATTTCTGTGTGGAGTTTGCATGTTCTCCCCGTGGTTGCGTGGGTTTCCTCCGGGTGCTCCGGTTTCCCCCACAAGTCCAAAGAGATGTGGTATAGGTGAACTGGGTAAGGCTAAATTGTCCAAAGTGTATGAGTGTGAATGAGTGTGTTTGGATGTTTCCCAGAGATGGGTTGTAGCTGGAAGGGCATCCGCTGCGTAGAACAAATGCTGGATAAGTTGGCGGTTCATTCCGCTGTGGCGACCACAGATTAATAAAGGGACTAAGCTGAAAAGAAAATGAATAAATGAAATGAATGTTTACATGTGTATTGCTGTATCAAAGTAATGCTTCAAGACTCTTTAAGAAGATGACTATTCTTGTCGCAAATAAATATATAACTGTTGCTCAGTAATAGTTCTCAAAATATTACCATATATCAGTGGTCCTCAACCACCGGGCAATTGGTCAACTGGTACCGAAACCATTATTTATTCTGTTTTATTTATTATCTGATTCTGAACGATCTTTTATTTCGAAAAGTCTTTTATTTTGAAATATGACCGTATTCTCTCGCTTACATCTTGGTCGCTTGAGCACCCAAATTTAACCCACAAGCAGAAAATAAGTAAGAAACAGACGTCTTTGGAAACTTTCTTTGCTAAGGGGAAAAGGCTCAGTAAAGGACCCACGAACTGCCAAGGAATAGATCCGCAACCCAATTGTCAACAAATCAGGTGATGCACCCAGCTGAACGAATCCCACGAGCGCACTGCGAGTCACGTGACAAGAATTGACTGCTTCAGCTTGTATGGAATATACACATTTCGGTAGACTAATTATCTCAGACAGACACAGAACACCCAAGCACTGCAATGCTTTGTAATTTTCTCCATAAATCCTCGTCATCCTCTGAGAAAACGGGGGATAGTCGCCTACCAACCTACAAACCACCGCCCCCCTGCACCCCTAGCCAATCCCCCACCCCTACCCAACCAACCCCTCAAATTTGAACAACTTTAAAGGTGATTTTCTCAATATTTTCATTCTTTGCAGCCTCAAACTCCAAATTTTCAAATAGATTTATCTGGATCAAATATTGTCTTATCCTAACAACCCATCAATCAATGGAAAGCTTATTTATTCAGCCTTCAGATGATGTATACTACCCAACTCAAATTCTAAAATGTACCCTTATTTAGGGTTTATTTAGGGT
>CAIGQQ010016362.1:0-18390 GCA_903798035.1 Danio albolineatus | reverse complement strand
TTGGTGACTGTAGCTTTATTGCTAAATGGCTAACAGGTGTTTTATAGAGAGAATAACTGTTTTATGTGCTTTATGAAGGCTGATATTCCACTGATAGTCTACTGATGAAGGCTGATAGTCCATTAGATTATTTCAGAGGTGCATCGATGTCTGTGAGCTCATAAACTCCTCCAGAAACTGTACCTGGATGATAGAAGCTTTCAGCGGTGCTTCTGACCGAGCCGAGTTTTCCCTCAGGACACCAACAACAACAGGCGCTACGTCATAATCACACCCCCACAAGCGCAAGCTCCTGATTGGTTAACGCGGCACGAACTTCCGCTGAAGCTCATTTTCATTTCATTTTCAAACTGAAGCGATTCGTGCGAATTGCGGCGTTAAGCGCGTCAAACGCGCGGCGCCATTCGTGCGTATCGCGTTGCAGGATGCCTATTCGCGCCTTTGCATTGACTTAACATATAAATCACTCGCGCTTGATGCGTCTTCCTCAACTGCTGTAAGGTACAATATCCGAAGCAATCATGAATATTAATGAAGTTGCGCCGCTTACACAATAGAGCGCTCTGGTTGGTTTGAACCAAGTCTATCTCATGAATTAATGCCGAACACGCAGAGACGTCAGAACGTTCTGGCCGGGACAGGCGTCCACTCTCCACGCTGGAATATACACATGGATCTCATCGGCGTGACGCAGCTTCAAAAATTCGTTTCAAACCGGAAGAACGAATTTGCTCGAAATAACGCAAAAACAACCAATTTTCACTTTTTAGTCAATTATATGCGTCCTAATAGTGTTTATAGCAGCGTGGGACACATATATGACTGTCAACAACTCAAAAAATGTGTTTTGCTGTTTCATGGCCCTTTAAAAGCTGTTGCAATGC
This sequence comes from Danio albolineatus, assembly GCA_903798035.1. NCBI lineage: Eukaryota > Metazoa > Chordata > Actinopteri > Cypriniformes > Danionidae > Danio > Danio albolineatus. The sequence continues at coordinate 17,506 of CAIGQQ010016362.1, read as the reverse complement.
TCAAACTATTTTAATTTTATGCGAAGCACAACAGGCCATGGGAATTCCACTTTTTGATCAGTGAAAGTCAGGCCAATAGTGTGCCATGAGGAAAACACTTTACACTTGATGGAAACAGCAGACAGTAAGTATTACCACTGAGGCCGAACAGCGCAAACTGCATGTGTGTGACCAGCATGTGACCTTTCCCCATGAAGATTATGGATGACTTCTTGTGAAACATCATAATGGCAAACAGATCCTGGTGGATGGAGAGAAGGAATGCCGACGATATTGACTTGTGAAATCTGGAAAATGTCTGTGTCAAATTACTGTTCGATTCTGAGAGGCAGATAAAAAGACCCTCGAGAATCATAATTTACGAGGAACATTTCAAGCACATATCAAAGATGCCTAGAAAGTCATCTGATAGTGGGCGCAAGCTGCGAAAATGGAGGTTTCTAAAATATGCTTAATATTAAGAACCTATAAGGGTCTTTCTGTTTTAATTCATTTTAAAAAATGTAATCTATATTGATTTTGTTCGTTATCAGTATTGAAAACAAAATGTTTGATGAAATCTCTTTTAGCCAACCTAATTTGTGATAGCCTGGTAAAGTGCTGTTACTTATGGAAGACATTTAAAGTGTGTATATATCACTGTATTACAAAATAAATCTTGCCAAACATGTGTATAGTGGTAATGTACATTTACCAAATACTCTACATCATGAACTCTGATTGCACAGGTGTTTCTAATATTTATAAAAATGTTGCTGATTACACCACACAGTCATTGTTTCCAGATTGTGTTTGCATTTGCAAAAGCATTTATTTATTTATTAACTGTGTGGGACAAAATTACGTTGGGTGATTGGATTGTATACAATATAAAAATTTTAATGAAGAAACCCAGTTACATGATGATGGAACTAATGATATAGCTCACATGACGTTTGGCGATTTTTGGGTGGCCAAATTAGATAAATGTATGCAATTTTGCAAGGGCACATAGAACGATTATTGATTAATACAGCATTTTTCTGACTGTAACTCAAAATTTAATAAGTAATCCGAAGGATAAACAGCAGGTAACACATTTAGAAATATATTTGAGCAGAAATGCAAAACATTATCATAATATTCAAATAAGAACAATGGAGTAAATTGTAAAGTTGAACTAGAAGAGTCTAGAAGAGCCTGGAATTAATAAGATTATTTTGCTTGTTTTACTAAAAAAAACTCGGTCCCACTTTATATTGTGTCGCTTATACCTGTGAACTTACATGGTAATTGGATGTGTAAGTAGTATGTAACTACAGTGTATGTACACACTACATAGTATTTACATTAGTGTGCCTTATTTTTGTTGAATGGCACAGGTAGTTCAAGTAGGTTTTGATCACAGTTGGAAATAAATGCGCTTCTCCCAAACATTTACAGTTACTATAGCAACTCGCATGTGCTGCGCATGAAACAGATAAGGGCTATTAATGGTGGATGAGAAATCCACAAAAATAGGAAAATACTCATCAACTATGCCATAAAATCAAGTTTTAAGAGTTTTTCAAGCAAGAATGTAGTTATTTTAAAGTCAAATCGGCCGTTTGTGTATACGGATAGCGCGTCTTTAAACATGTTGGAAGCTCCAGGCGGTCAGCGGCAGCTCCGCGAACGGCTCCCCCCGAGCGAAGCTTTATGTCGGCCAGAGAAAGGCCATTGGATCTGATCTCGTGCATCTCTGTTGTTAAAACGGGATATATAATTAATCTTTGGTGTATCTAACGGTCAGTCTGGACATTTGAACCTATTACTGGTTCTCAGGTGTATTTTTTCGCAAATCGCAAAGATAAGTTTCATAACTAATCTACGAGCATAAATAATGTAATATTACACTGATACTGTGTGTTTGGCTGATTACTTTTGTTTTTAAAGAAGATAAATAAAGCAGAATGATCTCCTAGCTTTCATTATGCAAAATGTACCTATATTTAACAGCAGAGATTTCTGAAATAGACTTTTTTGCTTCAAAGACTCTAGAGTACACTTGAAAATGCATATTTATTGATTTGGTACCTTTTATAAGATTTGTATGTTTATCATGAAATGTAAATCGTGGAAATTCTGCTATACTGTAGGTAGGCCAGCTTTTTGTCAAGACAAAGCCAATATACAGATCCTCCCTTGTCAGAGAAGCGGTAGAAAGTAGACAAAAGAAACGTGTGACTGAGAATGTGACTAGAAACAGAATCCAGGTGTGACTGGGAATGTCTTATTTGTCCACCTGTGATTGGACTGATGAAATCGCATCTTAATAATATTAGCAGGTATAAACAGCACGCACATGCTTCTCGCTGTCTCTCTGTCTGTCTGTCACAGCTGATTCAGTGGAGGGACTACAAAATCGATCATGTAAAAACTGACAAAAATTCTGACAAATATTGCACTGCAAAGATCAAAACTAGTTTAAACTTAGGCCTACCTTGGCAAATGACCATGGAATAAGCGGGAAAATCAACGGCTTGCCAAGCGTTAAAGGATTTTAATGCACTTCGCTGAGGCGACCACACTCCGCTGCACGTCGTGTGGTTCTTTGCCTCCACGTCATGCATTAAAATCCTTTTTTGCTTGTTAATGCAAATTTCTAATGAGCCAATCACATGGCAACAACTCAATGCATCCAGGTATGTTGACATAGTTAAGACGGCCTGCTGCAGTTCAAACCGAGCATCAGAATGGGGAAGAAAAAGGATTTAAGTGTATTCGAACGTAGCATGGTTGTTGGTGCCAGACGGGCTGGTCTACTAAGATTTTCACGCACAACCATCTCTAGGGTTTAGAGAGAATGGTCCGAAAAAGAGAAAATATCCAGTAAGTGGAAGTTCTGTGGGCGCAAACGCCTTGTTGATACTAGAGGTCAGAGGAGAATGGCCAGACTGGTTCCAGCTGATAGAAAGGCAACAGTGACTCAAATAACCACTCAGGTGTGCAGAACCGAGGTGTGCAGAAGAGCATCTCTGAACGCACAACACGTCAAACCTTGAGGCAGATAGGCTACAGCAGCAGAAGACCACACCGGGGGCCACTCCGGTCAGCTAAGAACAGGAAACTAGAATAGAGTTTGCACACACTCACCAAATCTGGACAACACAAGATTGGAAAAACGTTGGCTGGTCTGATGAGTCTCAATTTCTGCCACGGCATTCAGATGGTAGGGTCAGAATTTGGCATGAGCAACATGAAAGCATAGATTCACCCTGCCTTGTATCAACAGTTCAGGCTGGTGTGGGGGAAATTTTCTTGGCACACATTGGGCCTATTAATGCCACAGCCTACCTAAGGCCCCGTTTACACTAGTGCGTTTTAGTTTAAAAACGGCGTTTTAGCATGAAAACGATCCGCGTCCACACCAGAGTCTCTCAACAGACCTCCCTACACCAGAAACGTATATCACGTGACCATTCGCGCACCATTCGCGCACTCTGGGCATGCGCGTTCAAGTATAAACAGGAAGCATGTGTCTCGCTCGGCATTTGGTTATTGTTAGTCAACAAACGCTGGTTGAACGATGAACGCGATGGCAAAGAAAGCAAGAGAGGTCTTTTTGAGGACAGACGATGAGGTTGAGTTGTTACTTAAAGTAACAAATGAATATAAAACATCCATGGCTATCGAAAATACAGTGTTTACAGTGAAGGCTGGTCTGCTGTCTGCCGGTGATGTTATAGCCACGTGCGCTTGACGAATAAGGAAAGTATACGCAATGACCCAAAGCCCAATCACGTATCGGATCTCAGCAGCCACGCTTCTGTTTTCAAAGATATCCGTTTCCCTCCATCCACACTGAGACGCAACAGCAGCGTTTTAGGAGTGAAAACGGCCTCTCCAGCATTTTCAAAACGCTCCGTTGTCGCACCTCGAAAACTCCGGCGTAGTGTGGACGGATGGCGTAACCGTAGCAAAACTTATGCGTTTTAAAACGAACACGCACTAGTGTAAACGGGGCCTAAGTATTGTTGCTGACCATGTCCAACTCTTTATGACCAAGGCATGCTGAGACAGACAATGTGGACTGTTTGAAGATGGTCATAGTGGTCAAGACAATGAAAATGAGCTGTTCCACAGCAGCCTGTGTGGCTATGACAGGGAGAAAGGATTGCTTGAAGGAGGCCGCCATGGCTGAGACAATGACAGTAATAATACTTCTGTTGTCGTGATGACAAGGTCGGAAGGGACAAAAATGCTGCTACAGATTGCTCATGTTTGCTGTGAAGTCTCATTTCATAATGTAGGATGAGTCACATACGTCAAACTGCATTTGAGTTTTCATGCATGTTTGCTTCTTTGTTGTTCAGTTTGACATCTTGACAACTGAGATCTTGCAGTGTGACATGGAGATCATGTCCATGTAGTCTGACAAGCTAAGATCTTATAGGATTATTAAAAATTGCACAATGTGAGTTAGGCTTAAAGTTAAAAAGAAGTTAAGTTTGTCCTTTTTTCCATATCGTGATATACATCAAATTGAAACCGTCCTGAAATTAGACAAAATGTAGGGTAGTGCATGATTTCGTTCATCAGGAACTGATTGGATCATTGGAAGATGGTTGTTGCAAACAAAATAGAGGAAGACTGATGAATGGAGGAATTCAGAGCAGAATCAAGAGTGGCAGGAGGAAGAACCTGTATGCTTATTCTGCTGCACCCTTGTTGGTTGGTTTATTTAGTCATGTTTCTGAGAGAGATGCAGAGATAAGTTGTGACAAGGTTTATTTACAGGCTGGTGGACAAGAAATGAAAAACAGTTTTAAAAAAAATAGAGCACACAAACATTGAACAGTGGGGAAACAAGATGGTTAGTGTGTTAAGCCAGCACCAGAAACAATGGCTGATGGTAGAGACAAGGCAGTTGCTGAAGGAACCTGAATGACCTGACTATGCCTAAATGACTGGAAGTTGCTAAGAATTCTATTTCAGTATGTTGATGTACTTTCAAGTTAGACTAATTATTGAATAGGGGGCGGTGCTTTGTTCTTGTGCATCCTAACCTCATAGCAAACTAACAGTATAAGGTGTGTGGTTGAGAATAATGTGGCTGAAGTAGTCAAACTGACGTCAACAGAGAATGACCACCACTTCAAAACACATGCTCAGACTTTGATTGAATAACTTTGTTTCAGTTGATAAAATTGCACGGATTATTTGTTCACCTGGGCGCCACGGTGGCCTAGTGGGTAGCACGATCGCCTCACAGCAAGAAGGTCGCTGGTTCGAGCCTCGGCTGGGTCAGTTGGCATATCTGTGTGGAGTTTGCATGTTCTCCCTGTGGTTGCGTGGGTTTCCTCCGGGTGCTCCGGTTTCCCCCACAGTCCAAAGACATGCGGTACAGGTGAATTGGTTGAGCTAAATTGTCCATAGTGTATGTGTGTGAATGAGTGTGTATGGATGTTTCCCAGAGATGGGTTGCAGCTGGAAGGGCATCGGCTGCGTAAAACAAATGCTGGATAAGTTGGCGGTTCATTCCGCTGTGGCGACCCCGGATTAATAAAGGGACTAAGCCGAAAAGAAAATGAATGAATGAATGATTTGTTCACCTCATAAACAATGCGTGATAGCAAAATAAACATGGTAAATCTTGATTTCACACAGACTTTAAGCCTCATTTAGCTCAAGGTTGTTTTAGTACAGTACAGTATGGAATGTTTCAGGGAAGTAAAGTTTCCAACAGTAGCCTTACTTGATAGGCATGGTGTATGCTGGACATTCCTTAATAGGCGTGTTGTTGGAACATAGATTTAAACATCATGCACGGGAAGTGAAGGAGTGCTTCGCGAAGAGCCAGCACACTCACATATTATGTACATCTCCACATGCGAAAGTGTTCCGCCATATGTTTTCATTGAAGTTGTTCACAGTACTTATTCATCCACAGAATTTGTAATGTAATCAAATGTGTAAACATTTAGCCGTGGTTAGCGCTTCTGCCTTTGAATATCTCTGTGACAAAAGCTGCTGCATGAATGCTGAAGCCAAGGGCGTAAATCTCATTTAACACTAGGGAGGGGCAATAAATATTAAATTTCCCTTGAGCAATTTTTTGAGCGGGACACAAATAATACAGTCAAATTGTACTTATAAAGATCTGTCCCCACAGTTAAACACTTTGGCTCTGTCATTATTATTGCAGCATGGAGACTGCGTCATTATGGTTATCTTCAAAGTTTTTCTCAGGTTCAATGACGGCAGATTGTTCTTCAGATTATTTATGTTGTGTTCGGTCAACAGACTGACTCCTGAAGCAGAAGAAATGCAGGAAGAGATGTTTTCTACACTCATAATAACTCACTTGTTTACATTACACTTGTTAAATCGACAGATTATACTGTAAACTGGTGAGCCTGTGAGGTTCATCTGCTGAACATCCACAACTCTAAAAACATTAAAAAAAACTGCTCATCTAAATAAAATCTGTCATTGACCCTTCACCCCCTTACCTGACACTGTACATCTGACATGTCCCCCCTGTCCCCCCGGGATTTACGCCCCTGGCTGAAGCTTTAAATAAAAGTGAACCCATCAACTAAAACCTGACCCCTTCTATGTTTACAAATAGAAGAGCAGCCATTTAGAGCTCATTTCTGGTTTATGATATCAGAATTTACTAGTATTTTGGAATGGATGTGGGAATGATCTTCGCTTACTTGTGTGAACAGCCCATTTTTGAATTAAATCGCTGTGTGAATGGAGCTTTTACATGGCACTGGTTGTCAGGCCAGAAGAGGCAATGACTAGAGACGAACAAGAAGCAGGCAAAGCAACACGGACTCACGTCCAAATCTTAAATCACTAAAACAAAAATAGAAATCTCAGACTAAAAAAACTAAATAGAGAATCTAGAAATATAATGGGAAATTAAACATGACTTGAACGAAGACAAACAACCTCGCTGAAACTAGAGAGAAAACAAAAGACTTCATGTAAACCAAACCTAAAATAGAAGCCAAAGAGAAGTCCTAGAGGAACTAAAACAAAACGAAGACCGGAACTGAACAACAGACAAAACAAAAACTAGAACTTTTCAAAAATGACACAAAGACAAGTCCAAATCTACGTAACAAGGCACACACCAAAATGAGCACAACATATATGAGGAACAAGCGACCACAATCAAGCAAGAAAACAAAAGGACTAGACAAGGAGTAAACAAGGGGGAGTGGAAACAGGAAACAAGGAGGCAGGATGATGGGAACACATGGCCAACACAAGCAAAGACAGAGCCATGTTGACTACGGTACAACAAACAAAGAAATATTACACAAAGACAGCCATGCAACTCCTGAAAACAGCAGCAGAGTGTCGTGCTGCAAAATATTCTCCTAACTGTGAGAATGTTTTTGTTTGTGATAAGAAGCTCTGAATGGCACAGCCTTATCAAACCCTGGCCAAGCACTCACGCTTGCCTCCTCGCTCTTGCCGTTTCAGCCGTTATCTTTCCAACAGATTCTGTTGGTTTATTTTGTAATGAGTTTCACCAAGTTCAACCTCTCGTGCGATTATCTACACGGAGCGCTGCAAATTTATCAAGGCCTTGCTTCCACTTATGCATACAAACGTTTGCTTTAGGGGTGAACGGGGCTTAAACTACACAGCAACATTTCCAGTGTTGTTTGGAGTTGTTTTTAAGGCGTTAAATCTTTGGAGTTAAAAAGAGGGTAACACTTTATAACAACTACATGCTATACATCATCTATTAAGCATTAGTAAATAGTGAATTCATTATTTGTTAAGCATTAACTTTGCATTAATAAACGTTTGTAAGCAGTTTATACCTGCAGCTACAAATGCTGTGTTATTGACTTATAGATACATTTATAATCTGCTTAATAATTGTGTTTTCATACTTTGTTACTGATTCATTTTTCATTACTAAATTCAGTATCGCATTATTTACAAACCATTTGTATTTAAGAGTAGTTGGTGGTTTTTAAGATCATTCAGAATGAGTTAATAAACAATTAATAAACTATTAATATCAACATTTATAGATTGTATTATTCAGGCATATATTAATGGTTACTATGCATGTTAATAAATGCTTTATTAACTCAACTTCCTGCAGTTTTGTGACCTAATCTAAAGTGAGGACTATTTATGCTTTATAAATCCCTTATAAAAGATTATTAAAGGCTCAGTTTTATTCTTAACAGGAAAAAAGAACATAGACAACTTTATTCATTTCTATTCATTTAAATCAGAATTATTACAAGTTATTGTATAATGATGGTTTGTTCTGTAGACTATTGAAAATAATTTTGACCATTAAAATGGTTTAAAAAAATTTTTAACTGCTTTTATTCTTGCCAAAATAAAACAAATTAGACTTTCTCCAGAACATACTGTGAAAATGTCCTTGCTCTGTTAAACATCATTTGGGAAATATTTAAAATCAAATATGGGCTAATAATTCTGACTACAACTGTACACAAATGAAACTGTATCAAATGAAAAATAAATCTTTGCAAATCTAAAATAAAATTACTATTCAGTTTTTTTTAACCAATTTTATGTTGTATTTTGACACTCCTGTTATTCAGCAATGTTTAAACTTTACAGTAATTTCATTATTTAGATAGAATTGCAAAGATATATTGTTCATTTGATATTAATCCTTTAACTGTCATTTATAAGGGATTTATAAAGCATGAATAGTCCTCACTTTAGATCAGGTCACAAAACTGCAGGAAGTTTACTTAATAAAGCATTTATTAACATGCATAGTAACATGCATGGATTTTTGAAAATGATCTTCCGTGCAGTGTTACACAGCTCTAAGTAAAGTGAAATGTCCAGCTAAGGCTTAAATCTGAAAGTGCAAAGTGTTTAAAACGATTGATTCATCTATAAAAGAGTCGACTCGTTGTTTAAATGAATCGTTATTAGAACGAGTCTTTAGCCGTTTCAGCTTGACGTCAATGCGAAACATACTAGTTGCGCGCGCAGACCCTGGTAAAATTGAACTCCCCGGCCCCGCCTACAGACAGGAAGGAAAAGTGGAAGGTAACAAGCACTGTATTGCAGTAAGTGTTGTAGCATAACCAGCGGGACAGCAGTGACGTGTGATCTTAGTAATATCTAAGTATAAAGATTTAGAGAGAAGTATGTGAGCTTTGGTAGTATTGGTTTTCGCGTTTTGCTCTTTGTAGATGGTCCCTAAGGATCGGTCTCTGCCGCCTGCGCACAGAGTTTAATATAATGCGTCCAGCGCGTAGGAAAGCGAATTTTTAGGAAAATAAGGTTGTAGGTGATTGTATACATTGCGACGGTTGAAAAGAGGTGCTATTTGTGTAGGAACAATGTTTCGGTCATGAGTTATTGATCCGGAAAACACGAATCTGCATACCTGTTTCTAACTTTTCTGAACTCAACGGTATTCCGGTTAAATCATGTCCCGTAGACGCTATGCTCTGAAGTGCAAGGGAAAAGCTGTGTTATTTTCCCTACCTGGAAACCTCTTTCCTGAAATAAAATACCTGAGAATTATTTCCCCGACATGATGCTGTGTTCGCGTCATTTCTCTGAAGAGAGCTACATCAATCGACACTCTTACAACGCGGGATTTGTTGCACGGTTGTTGTTAAAGGATGGATCAATACCCAGTTTATTTGGACCAGCATGTTCTTCCAGTCGTGTTGACTGTAACAAGGTAAATATGGATGTAGTTGTCTGTATTGTGTTTGCTCCGTGCAGCATGTAGCGGTAGCCATTTAGCTTACTGCCGAATGTAACTATTTGTTGGCTTACAATAGTCCATGAAGTGTTAATTATTACTGAATGTTTGTTGTTATGATGAAGAATATAGCAATACGCTGTTGTACAACTGCAGTGATTCGTTTTCAATATATTCTGGCATTGGGCTGCTGACACGTAAAGGACGTGACGTGGTGACGTGACGTGGTAGCGTCACGGAAAGGAGGTGCTTGGGGAAAAAGACTCGCTCAGACGATTCATATGGGAGTCGGTGGGAAAATGAGGTAAAAATAAATAGATATTATAAGACATCGAAAGTGTTTTTTAACCTTGCATACAAATCATCCTGTTGTTTGGGACTTCTAAAAGTGAAATTTAACCGTTCTCAACCCACCATATGGGCTCTTTAAATATTTTCAAATAATGATCATGTGTTAGTAGTTGATTATCAAATGTTTATTGTTCTTGGCTCGATTATTGTGATTATCAAAAATAAGAGTGATACTGTAGATATCACATTTGACTCCAATAAATAGCAATCTGTGTTTTTTGTTAACCCTAATGCAGCATTTGCTTTATGTTATGTTTTGTTTTCAATTCTAAATCAATTTAGTACGAAATACAAGACTTTCGGGCTAGCCCTTTTTTCAAAATGCTGTGTAGATATTTGATTACATACAATTATATTTATGGATTACAAATGACAATATTATACAGCCTTTTAGACCTTTAGTAAATAGTTGCCTCATTGCCTGGTTTGGGATCAGAGAATTCTTTAAACATTAAGATAAAGTGTATCTTCAGCCTGATAAGACGCATATGTTTAATGTCAGGGGTCCTGAGGGAGGATTATTTTTCTCCCGTGGCAGCACAGCAATGAATGGCCAAGAAAGACAAACTCCTGCTGCTGGATAGGAAACATAATGAGAGTGTTGGTGCTGAAATCCTGACCACAGCTCTCAGTGTAAACAACAAACACAATTTGAGTCGAAAAAGAGGCGAAGCAGATATATAAGAAGTTATGTAGAATATCAATCAGTGGTGTAACAAATCCCATCCATTCATATAAGTGAAGTTTATTTATGAACTAATTTCGAGAGGATCACGTGCAGATGATTGTTCGCAGCTGGTCCCGCATTATCCAATTTACGATTCACCAATCAGATGAGTCCTAAGCCACTATATATGTCCTAAGTTCCATATCACAGCCATCTTCGTTTTGAAGAATCCCCCCCTTCCACCCCTACTCCTCCTCCTTTTCAAGATGGGTGGCACGGTGGCCCAGTGGTTAGCACTGTTGCCTCACAGCAAGAACGTCACTGGTTCTAGTTCTTACCAAGCCAGTTGACGTTTCTATGTGGAGTTTACACGTTCTCCCCGTGCTCACGTGGGTTTCCCCCGGGGTCAGTACCTGGATGAGAGATCACATGGGAGAGCTCGGTTGCTGCTGGAAGTGGTGTTAGTGAGGCTAGCAGGGGGCGCTCAACCTGTGGTCTGTGTGGGTCCTAATGCCCCAGTATAGTGAAGGGGACTCTTTACTGCTCTGTGAGCACCGTCTTTCGGATGAGACGTTAAACCGAGGTCCTGACTCTATGTGGTCATTAAAAATCCCAGGATGCTCTTCGAAAAAGAGTAGGGGTTTAACCCCAGCATCCTAGCCAAATCTGCCCATTGGCCTTAAACGCTATATAAATGCAAGGAATTATTATTATTATTATTATTATTATTAAATGGATATCTTTAAATACTCACATCAATAAAGCATTTTTTTGTGACACTGGACAACAATAATTAATATTTTACTGTGAAGGCTGGTTTTAGGGTTGGGGAAGACATTAATAAAATAAAATTAAATGGGTAATACAATAAATAATATGAACAATACTTAGTATAATTGGTAACACTTTACAATAAGGTTCATTAGTTAATGCATTTACTAACATGAACTAATCATGAACACTTGTACAGCATTTATTAATCATAATTGAATATTTACTAATGCATTATTAATATCCAAGTCCATGCTTTTTAACATTAGTTAATGCACCGTGAGTTAACATGAGCTAACAATGAACAACTGTACTTTCCTTAACTAACGTTAACTAACATGAACAAATACTGTAGTGGATGTATTGTTCATTGTTTGTTCATGTTAGTAAATGCGTTAATTAACATTAACTAATGAACCTTATTGTAAAGTGTGACCGTATAATTACTCTTTTTACATTACTGTGAAGTTGAGGTTCACTCAAAAAAAAAAAAAAAAAAAAAAAAAAAAATGCTTTTTTTTAAAAAAAGAAATAAAAAAAAAATTTTAAAAAAATTTGAGTGATGGTGAATAAAAAAAAAAAAAAAAAAAAAAAAAAAAAAAAGTTGCTGCTTGTTCAAACTACTTATCTAAAATGAGTTGTAACAAGTTTTGGGTGAGGACAAATTAATTGATTTTTGTTTAATCAACTCAAAATTGTAAAAAAAAAAAACATTAGGTTAACTTAACTGGTTTGCATTAGGGTGACATGAAGGTATTTTATAGATCCCGGCATTTTTTACAGTGTTGGGCTTAGGGATGGTGTAATAAACGTTAATAAAATACAATTAATTAATTAAATCTAATATGAATAATTCTTGTTAACTTCTGAAAATGTATCCTGTCTAGTAACAACCATTTAGGTTCCATTAACTGTCCTTTAATAAATGGCTAGTTCACTCAAAAATGACAATGTACTCCCTGTTTATTTTTTTCTGTTGGACACAACAAAGTATATTTGATGAATGTTTGAAACCGGTAACCACTGACTTCCGTAGTGGGAAAAACAAATACTATGGAAATCAGTGGTTACCGGTTTCCCCCATTTTTCAACACAACTTCTTTTGTGTTCTGCAGAAAAAAGAAGCAGGTTTGTGACGAATGAAGGGTGAGTAAATAATGGCACAGATTAGTTTTGGGTTGAACTGGTCCTTTTAGGAGGAAGGTCAAAATGTGTCATACGTTGATTTAAAATATATTTACATGTCAGTCTTGCTTGCGCCTCTGACATATTACCACTGTTGTGCCTGTGCTTTGTTTCAAACAGAGGAAGTCGCTTGCTGGCATCTGGACGTATACACTGGGAGGAAAAAAAAAAAGATTCATAGAATTTACTACATTTTTTAAGGTAACTGCTTGCAAACAATTTAGATTTTAACAAACAAACTATGTAGAACATTATCAGATTTCATTTGTTTAAATTCAGCCCATATAAATTGTTTGCAGCCAGTTACCTAAATATAAGAAATTGGATTAATAGTTTCTTCAGTGTGGGCGACATGGTGGCGCAGTAGGTAGTGCTGTAGCCTCACAGCAAGAAGGTCGCTGGTTCGAGCCTCGGCTGGGTTTCCTCCGGGTGCTCCGGTTTCCTCCACAGCCCAAAGACATGCAGTACATCTGAACCAACGACCTTCTTGCTGTCAGACCGCTGAGCCACCGTGCCACCCAACTTTATATTAACACAAAGTATTATTAATAATGACATAATTCACTATTTAATTTATTTACTAACCTGAACAACAATACTTGTACACTATTTATTAATCAGTTTTTTTTACTAATGCATTATTAACATCCAAATTCATGCTTGTTAACAGTTAATACATCATGAGTTAGCATAAGCCAACAATGAGCAACTTCATTTTCATAAAATAACGTTAAGCAACAGGAGCAAATACTGTAATAAATGTATTGTTCGTTCACGTTAGTAAATGCATCAACTAATAGAACCTTATTGTAAATTGTTACCAATATTTGAATCAGAAATTAAGACATTGTATTTCATCAGCTGATTTTTGAGGCAGAACATTCTTGTAAGCTTACGTTGTGCTTTAAGCTTTTCCAGGTTTCATGTTGAATAGTGTCAACATACATTTTGTCCATCGACCAGAATCTGTTTACTATTATAGCACCTCATACAGTCATCTATTATCTTCATGGAAGAAGGTCATATGCTGTTGGTGTGCAGTGTTCATATACACCACGACTCAGTTTCAAGTGTAACAACAGAAAAAAATATGATAAAAAAAGCCTGCAGTTACTGACCTCTTTAACCCACGGCGATGAGAAATTGATTTAATAATAAGAACCTTTATTTGAACCAAATATCACAAGCAGATGTAGGAGAACACAGTACTTAGAGGGACAGTTCACCCCAAACTGAAATTCCTGTCATCATTTTCTCACGCTTCGCTTGCTGCAAGGTAGATTTTCTTTCTTCTGTTAACAAATAACATATTTTGCAAAAGCTGTAAGCACTGACCTCCATATTTGTTTTTATGGAGGTTAATGGTTACAGATTTTCAGCTTTGTTCAAAATATCTTCATGTTCAACAGAAGAAAGAAACTCAAAGATCTGGAACCATTGGAGGGTGAATAAATAATGAGTAAATTATCAATTTTGGGTGAACTATCCCTTAAAAGTACACCAGAAAGACCAGGATATAGGAGGCTATAATGGTGGTCCAAATGTTTAGAAGAGAAGCTAAAGCATGGATCAGTTTTCTAAAAGCTTTCTATCTTTTGCTGTAGTGAGTACACTGTAAAATTGCTTGGTTCCATACAATTCCTCCTTGTTGTTTCCGCAAAAATCGATTGAGTTAATATAATTGTTTTTTCCAATTTAAGTGGATCGAACATAAAACTATTGTTAAAAAAAAAAAATAGAAATGAAAATCACGAATTGTGTTGGTTCAGCTTATTTTATACAGGTAGTTTTAAAAAGCAGCAGCAATAAAATAAACAAATGAATAAATAAAGTCATTAAATTAACCAAAGCTCATCACATACCCACCAACGTATCATGGTAACACACAATTAGAGTAATGCAATAAACAATATAAATGAAGTAACATAAAACTCTAATGATTGATGAGGGGAAAAAAAAGTACCATATTGTTAACAAAAAGCATAAAAAGCTAAGTGTCCTGCAGGGAATTCTGGGAAAGTGAGTTTACGGTTATTCACTGTACATGTTAGGTGTTAAACAGGTTTCGTATTTTTACTGTGTGTGACTCATCGTTGCAGAAAGGCTTGAATTAAGTTAACAACTACATCAAATAATCATTGCAAAAGTTCTTCCTGTAGCATTTCTCACAACAGTTATGAGAGATCTACTTCCTTCATGTCTGTCACTGTGCTGTTTATCTGACGCAGCAGAGGAGATTGAGGCACACTCTGACAGGCAAGTGGGAACGGTGGGTGGGGTAGCTGTAAAGGCGCAGGCAACAAAAACGGCTACATTGTATTCAGAGCACAAAATCCAATATTCTGAAAGGTATAATAAATAATCTGATGAGTGTTTTGAGCAGAAACTTTACAGACACATTATGGAGACACAAAAGATTTATCTTAAATCTTGAAAAAAAAAAAAAAAAGGTAAACTAGGTGGTATTTAAACTTGCCTTTTTGCACCTTAATTTTTCAAAATTTACTTGGCATTGCTGTTGATTTTTGACATTACATTTTGGTAACAACAGCTGCAGTTTTTTTTTTTAATTTACAGAATCATTTTTATTTTTTTTTTTTTTTAGCAATGTAGCTTTGCTGGTGCATTATCACTTGCTGATGATTGGACATAATGACATACATTTAACAAGATTTGCCTTTTTGAAGTCTAAACTATTTTAACAGACATTAAAAATATAGAAGAAAAAAAAATCTTACAAACAACATTATTTTGTCATTATATGATAAAATAAGAGAAAATAAAGATGAATAATATGTAGTTGTTTAAATTGAAATACAGATTAACACATTAAAAATCCAGATTTAATAAATCACAGAGTAATCAGTAAGAATTGTAAACTTTGGGTCATTACTAGGGCCAGACGAAATCTGCAGACATTTTTTGCTATTTCTGCGGGGTGTTTTGTTAAAAATCTGTGTATTCATGCGGAATGATTTTGGGAGTATCATAACTAAAACCTTAATATATGAAATAAGTAATACCTTTTTAACATTTAATGTTTACAATGCGAATCCAATTAGATCCACTTTATTTGGTAAACAAAGCAAGTCTGTAATATAAAATATCTACTAAAACACCAAATATAGTACATTACAAGTTTTATTGTAAATAAATCACATGAATATTTACATATTAGTCAATATTATTCCTGAAATTAATTTGAAAACTGATTAAATTTACATTTACACAAGCTTGTTTGAAAACACCTGTCTGGATGTTTCAAGTATACCTAGTGGGAGCTTGATCAGCTTGTTTAGGTGTGTTTGATTAGGGTTGGAGCTAAAATCTGCAGGACACCGGACCTCCAGGAACAAGCTTGGTGACCCCTTCTTTAAACCACTAAGGTTTACCAATTTCTTAGCATAACAAAAGAATAAATGCATTTTCCATAAATATACTAGTTATGCTGAATGATTTCATTTTTGTATAATTTACATTTTTCCCCAAACAAATGTTATCCATCGTTTATACTTGCACTGGACGAATCTTTATTTTTATTTTTAAATATTTATAATAAAAGGCAATCAATTACGCAAGTTAATTTGGTTCCAAAATGGTCAGCCTCAGACCATCTTCAATCATCTCGTTTGTACATTTTAGTAGCCCACATTCTTAGACTATTAGGGAAACTGGAGCACCCGGAGGAAACACACACACTAACACGGTGAGAACATGCAAACTCCACACAGAAATGCCAACTGGCTCAGCAACGACTCAAACCAGTGACCTTGCTGTGAGGCGACAGTGCTTACCATTGAGCCACCGCCATTTTAAAGAACATTTGAAACAAATTAATTTCCAGAATTTGTTTTCCTACAATGGATGTTAAGATTCTATATGCTACATGTTTATTTTTTCACTACTTCGCCACTAATCAAGAGTAATCAGTCTTTTAAATTGAAAGACCTACTGTATGTATTGCCTTTTCAGCACACCACCCACGATAACACAGAACACGGAGTCATTAATTAGATAAATGCACAAAAACCTGGGTTAAAACGATTTATTAGCTCGAGACGCCATCTTGTGGACAACCAAAGCATCTACATTAACTGCAACGCCAGAGTGACAGGCTTTTATTGTGTAATGACTGTGTGTAAAAGTAGATGATTCATCACAGAACTTGTCCGCATGTCCAAAAATCTCATTTTTTCGACAACATGAGTCTCATTTTGCATCAAGTGGTGGTTTAAAATCGTGTGTTTTGGCTACAGAATCAGCCTGAAGCGTGTTTCTTGAAAACTGACACTCCCTCATATCAACAGAATTGGGCCTACAGAAACATGCCGCAGGTCTTCCTCTGAAAAGCGTGAACGTCTGCGAACTGTATAAAATGAAGTCAGAGATGAGAAACTGGATTTACTTCAACTCGATTCAATTTAATTCTTACCTCGACTTGAGCTGATCTGCTGTGGATCGTGAGGATTCATACACTGTTTGTAACAGCGTCCATCAGCAGTGTTTTCAGTATGACAAATGATAACGTCACAATGGATAAACACCTACATTGGGAATGTAAATTAATCAAGATTTTCCAGAGCTCAAGGCACATTACAACGAATGTAACAAAAGAAAGAGTACAAGCAGACATTGAAAGAAACCGTAAACAGGTAGAGACAACATTAGACAGGTAGAGCTACGAGACAAATATGTAAAGTTGGGTCCAAAAAAGTGGTCAGTTTAACAATGAGAAGAGTGACATTTGAACATTGAGACATTTGAAGCTGTTATGCCTTGTTCTACATTGTTTAATAAAGTAGTAGTTAATTTCGATAGATATTTGA
>CAIGQQ010016360.1:0-32431 GCA_903798035.1 Danio albolineatus | reverse complement strand
AGGCCATGAATACGAAAGACATGATCAATGACAGCAGCCGCTGTCTCTCTGGCTGATGGTAATTTGGGCAGAGGGATAAAGTGTGTGGCTTTCGAAAACCGGTCCACTACGGTCAAAATCACCGTATTCCCGTTCGAAGGTGGGAGTCCTGTTACGAAATCTAGCGCAATATGGGACCAGGGTCTCGACGGCACTGACAGCGGCTGAAGAAGTCCAGCAGGAGGACGATTGGAAGTCTTAGAAACAGCGCAAACAGAACAAGCCAAGACAAAATCCCTTACATCACGAGCCATAAGTGGCCACCAGAATCGCTGTTTAATTAGAGACAAGGTACGACTCACCCCCGGATGACAGGCCAACTTGGAAGAGTGCCCCCAGCGGATGGCATCAGACCATAATTCCTCTGGCACAAATGAACGACTCGGTGGGCATCCAGGCGGAGGCGTTACCCCTTCTAAGGCCATGTGGACCCTCGACTCGATCTCCCAGGTGACAGCAGAGATAAAAAGTCTGCGTGGCACGATGGATTCAGGAGATGATGCCTGCTCGGAGTGATCAAAAATTCGAGACAGTGCGTCAGGCTTAACTTTCTTAGAACCTGGTCGGTACGAGATGGAAAAATCTAAACGCCCGAAAAATAAAGCCCACCTTGCCTGCCTAGAGTTCAATCTTTTGGCAGATTGGATGTACTCCAGATTCTTATGATCGGTCCAAACGATAAAGGGAACCCCCGAACCCTCTCTAACCAATGACGCCACTCTTCCAATGCAAGTTAACCAATATCATAATTACGTTCTGCATTGTTTAGATGATGAGAAAAATATGCGCAGGGATGCATCTTGCCGTCCGATGAAGAGCGCTGGGACAGGATAGCACCGACCCCCACCTCTGATACGTCAACCTCAAACTGCCGTGATGGATCAGGGGCAATGAGAATCGGAGCTGAAACAAAGCAACTTTTCAGTCGGTTAAACGCAACTTGCGCTGCATTGGACCACCTGAATGGAGTATTGGTGGAGGTTAAGGCAGTCAAAGGTGTGGCGAGCTGGCTGAAGTTGCGAATGAAACGCCGGTAAAAATTGGCAAAACCAAGAAACCTCTGCAGGGCCTTGCGGGAGTGTGAGGTTGGCCAATCTACCACAGCCTGAACTTTCTCTGGATCCATGCGCATCCTCGACCGACACGATATGTCCCAGAAAAGGAACATACTGTGCATGAAATACGCATTTCTCCGCCTTGACATTAAGCCCATTCTCTAGCAACCTCTGAAGCACTCGCCTGACGTGTTGAATATGTTCCTGGAGAGAATGGAAAAATATCAGCATGTCATCCAGGTAAACATAAATGAACTGATCTATCATATCTCTCAACACATCATTTACGAGTGCTTGGAAGACTGCAGGGGCGTTAGACAGACTGAAAGGAAGGATGCAGTACTCAAAGTGTCCTCTGGGGGTATTAAAAGCAGTCTTCCATTCATCACCTTCTCGAATACAGACCAAATGGTAAGCGTTATGGAAATCTAATTTCGTGAAAAAGAACGCCCCCTGCAGATATTCGAAGGCAGAAGACATCAGCGGCAAAGGATAAGTATTCTTAACGGTAAGAATGAAGTTTTCCCTGACTCTCACTCCAAGAAATTATTGATTCCTGCCTCCAGTTAATATGTGGATTGTGCATTACCAGCCAAGGATGCCCAGGAACCACTGGAGTGACAGGAGCTTCTGTTTAAAAAAAATGAATACTTTTAGAGTGGTTACCAGAGGTCTTATAGGACCAGTGAAATGAGAAATGGAAGGGAGAGAAAAATCATTAAGAGCATGGGTTGGGAGAAAAATGACAGGAAGTTTATGTCTTTGAACTAAAGCAGTCAATACAATTTCCCTCCACACCAGAGTCAATGAGTGCTTGAGTCATAAAATTCCCAGATGACCACTCCAATTTAACTTTCAGAAGAGTGGCCGCAAGAGAGGATTTGTCCAAAGATACCCCACCCGTCAGTAAACTCTTACCTACTGACGGGCTCTGGCTTTTACTGGACACTGAGCTGTAATGTGACCCGCACCACCACAGTACATGCACAGGCCCTTGCTGTGTTGTCTGAGTTTCTCTTCTAGCGTCAGCCTAGAGCAGACCATCTGCATGGGTTCAGGTTCCAAGAGGGGCGTTTCCACCAGCTTCGAAAATATAGCCGGAAGAGGGGAACTCTCCAGAGCGTGCGTGTGTTGCATGCGTCTCTCCCGGAGCTGTAGACGAGAATCCACACGAACAGCCAGCTCAATGAGCCCGTCCAGGGTCTTAGGAAGATCCAAAGCAAAAATCTCGTCCTTTATACGGTCTGCCAGCCCGTGTAGAAAAACGTCCCACTGCGCCTGCGCGTTCCACTCACTCTCCGCCACAAGGGTGTGGAACTCAATGGAGTAGTCAGCTACACTCCGGTGCCCCTGCTGCAACTCCGTGAGCATCCGGGCCACCTCTCTTCCTGCTGCGGCTCGATCGAACACCTTCTTGAGCTCTTCCGAAAAGGTGTCAAATGAAGAGCAACATGGGAGTTTCTTCTCCCATACAGCGGTTCCCCATAGTGCTGCATAGCTGAGTGGTGAGCTCAGACACCTGTGTAACAAACGCCTGGGTAGTGCGACTGGTGGTACTCATCTGCTCATCCTGTCTGTTCATGCGTGTGGTGGGTTGTGCAACAAATTCAGCCAGGCTGGGAATACTCGCTGGATTTATGTTTGATCAGTCTGTTCTGTCACGACACCAGACAGATAGGATCTAAATGCAAGTATTTAATGAAATGATAAGTAACAAAGGATACGACTGGAATGACTGGAGAAGAGCGAACAAAAACAAAAGAGAGTCACTGGCCCAAAAGAAGACTTAACCCGTTGAACAGACTGCGAAGACATCTAAGAGACAACAGACAGAAACAAGGACAAACAACAGACTGATAACCGGTAGTAACCACATGCTAAAATATATATTCAGTCTAACAGGAATCAGCTGGAGGATAATTAAGTCAGCTGATAAAGTCAGATGATAGGAAAGCACTCTGTCAACACAAAAAGGTAAACAAACACACACCCTCACACAGACAACACACAAGGCATGACACATAACATACAGAAAGAACACATAAACCGTGACAGTTTAGAATGTATTTTACCTTACCTTAAATCAGTCATATGGAGGTTGATATTAATAGCTGCCCATTTTGATACATGAAAAACACAAAATTCAACTGTAAGCATTTGAAAAAAAAAAGTTTGAACAGAGCAATTGATGGATTCAAGGTATTTGATATAGAAATTCATGTTTTCATCGCCACTGTCAAATGCATCATCTCTGTCAGCACTGTTAACCCTTGCCAGATAATTTCTTTATTTCATTTATTTGTTAAACAATTATCAAACATGTAAAAATTAGCCTAAGTTAGCACACAAAATGTCATTTTAATACTTCATCATGAGCTTCTGTATTTGCAGAGCAAAGACCATATTCCCTGTGTTTATTTATGATATTTATAAGAATATTTCTTAAAAGTGTATTAGACATAGATCCACTGTTGCCCACCCTGAGCATCGTTAAAACTAGTGTGACACAGGACAGACAACAATGCTTTCTTAAAGCATCAAAGAACGCCAAGACCCTGGCCTCTCGCAACAGGTGCTTCGAGCGTAACACTAGCCAGGACAAAAAAAACTGCATGTGAGGAAGGTAATATCTGATTTGTGTGTTTCTGCCATATGTGTACACTGCAGCATAGACTGTTTTTTGCTTTAACGTTATAACAATTTCTATGTCTTAGCCAAAAAAAGATGCTAGCACATTACTTGTACGCCATCTGAGGTCCAGTATCTCGGCCAGCTCATTTTAACTTTTGGCAAGTACAATGGCCAAAGTTTTAAATGGCTGGTGGAGAATGACGTTGACTACATGAAGTAGTAAGTATGTTGCTATACATTTGCATAAGTTGTTTTTTACACAAATTTGTTACACTATGTGCAAGTTCCACAGGTTTCCTGCCACCTTGTGGTCAACGTGGTCAGGGCTGCTTCAGGTCCTTCATGTTCCTGGAGATGTGGCAGTGGTACAGCATGCACAAGACCCTGCAGGCTGATCCACAAGTTGGCAGCGCCCAAGAAAAGATGGCACAGGAGGCATTTTGCACTGTACGACAGTGGCTGATAATGAAGGAGTAGGACATCACCATCAAGTTCCGGCAGTATATTCTCAACAAAGTGGTAGGCTTTATTTTTATAAATGTGACTATTAAAAAAACATGGTGGCAACATTTCATGCAAACTACAACCTGTAATTCACAAAAACCTCCAGAGGACAGGACTCTTCCTGAAGCGGCGGCCAGCTCCAGCTTGTTGGGATCCAAGGGTGATGGTGGATGGGAGAATGATGCGCTACTGGTGGAAGCCCTCAACGCTTTTGAAGCACCAATCATCAGCACCAATCATTGATCCCCATCTCCTGCCACCTCTTATCACGCCGATCAATCTCACCTGAGTTCTAATTAATCACACCTGCCCTCATCATCTGCACTCCACTTTATAACCCGGCGATTCCAATCATTCAGTGGTTGGAATCGATGTCTGAAGGATCACCTTACCTTCTCCCTGACTCGCCTTCTTCGTGGACATTTCCCTCTTCTATGTATGATTCTTCTGTGGCCTTTTCTCTATAAACCTGTGGATGAACAAGCCATCATTAAGGGAAGTGACTTTAAACTATATGTCCGTCTGAAGCCCATTGTTTACATCTTGAGTAACCTTCCATCTCTCTGGCAAAGACTATTCATTTACCGGCAATTGCTGTTAATTCAACCTGCTTGTTTGAATAAATTGATGAAAAGAGCTTAATCCTCCTTGTGTGACCGGGACCTGTTTGCTGGAATGGCTCTTCTGCTGCCATGAATGCTGCTACCACACCTGTGGTTATTGTCATCTATTTTGTATGAGTGTGCTGTACCTGTGACGTCATCTGTGTTGCGTTCAGTTAATAAAGAACATTCAGTAAAACCGCATGGCTGCTCTGGTGTCCTCTTACTGTATACTTCATTTAAATGGTGACCTTAATAAAGCAATAAAGCGTGAGCATTATCCTTTACTGACAGTGGAAGAAGTGGTATCCTGCATGCCAAATGCCAAGATATTTTCAGTCCTGGACGCTAATCAAAGTTTCTGGCAGATAAAGCTAGATGATGAAAGCTCAAAACTCTGTAACATTTAACACACCAATAGGCAGGTATAGATTTCTTCGTTTACCATTTGGTGTGTCTTCAGCCAGTGAAGTCTGCCAGCGTGCGATTGCACAGATGTTAGAAGGTCTTGAAGGTGTGGTCAATGTCATAGATGACATCTTAGTATGGGGAGAAACAACAGAAGAACATGATCACAGACTCATCAAGCTACTGGAACGAGCAAGAAAGTGTAATCTAAAACTGAACAAGAACAAGTGCCAAATAAGAACCTCAGAAACAAGATATCTTGGACCTATCATCTCAGAAGAAGGTCTCAAGCCAGATGATGAAAAAGTAAGAGCTATTGTACAAATGCCACCACCTGAAAACAAACAAGCACTCATGAGATTTATGGTCATGGTGCAATACCTATCCAAATTTATTCCAAATCTTTCCAATATCAGTGCTCCTCTTCAAAAACTGCTTGAAGATGATATTCATTGGCACTGGGAGGAAGAACAACAAAAAAGCTTTACAAATATGAAGAATCTGTTAGCAAATGCACCAACACTACAATTCTTTAATGTACAAAAACCAGTCACACTTTCAGTGGATGCCAGCTCAGAAGGGATTGGAGCAGTTATTCTGCAAGACAAAAAGCCAGTGGCATATGGATCACGTGCGCTAACAGATGTTTAAAAGAATTATGTGCAAATTGAAAAAGAGTTGCTTGCTATTGTCTATGGATGTGAGAAATTTTATCAATATCTCTATTGCAAAGAAGTGGAGGTTGAAAGTGATCACAAACCATTAGAGATCATCTTTAAGAAATCACTGCACCAAGCTCCACCTAGATTACAGCGCATGCTTCTCAGACTTCAAAGCTACATTCTGAAGGTAGTTTACAAGCCAGGTAAAGAGATGCACATTGCTGATGCATTAAGTCGTGCATACCTGAATGAGTGTACAGAAGATTTGCTTGGTCAACAGCTGGAGCTGTGCTGTATAACAACGCACTTACCTGTTTCAGAAGAAAAACTATTTTTTTTTCGCAAAGCAACAGCTGCTGATCAAGAAATGCAACTACTGTGCAAGATGACAATGGAAGGATGGCCTAAAGAAAACAGGGAAGCTCCAAAACAGTGTGTCCATCCAATCCATCCTCTTCGGCTATTTGCCATTTTACCCACTAAAGCTCCATCACCACAACCTGATATGGAAGAGCCTATTATTACCGATGCCTATCGCCTTGAGTCCACGGAACAATTACGATGCATTAGGAACCACCTCTGTCTTTACTGTGGAGAAAACACGCATCTCATCTCGGCCTGCCTAGTCCGTCCCCCATGTGTAATAATGAGTGAAGTTAAACTCACTCCATCTGTATCTCACATATCCCACATGCAAGCTCAGCTAATTGTGAATTCTCGGGTAATCCCCATACATGTCTTGGTGGATTCTGGAGCGGCTGGCAATTTCATCTCTTCAAATCTCATTGCCCAACATCACATCCTGACTGTTCGTAACGAAACCCTATACAAGATAACCACCATTCAGGACTCACCATTAGGCAATGGTAAAATCTCTAAACACACAAAAGAAGTCGTTATCCAGTCTCCCCCTCATCATCAAGAGAAATAAATCCTACTCATCCTTCCTCAAGTGAATGTGTGCTTACAAGTTTTGTTGCTCTGCCAGAATCTGCTTGTGATGGTAAAGACACTTGAACTGTTTCTCCAAATTTAATGAACTAAAAAGTGAAAAGGGAAATAGGGTTTTGATTTCAGAAGAGAAGTGTTGCATGCAACAATCTGTGTTTAACAATGAGTGGGCCTTGATGGACATTGTTTAAACGTTAACTTGTAGTTGTTACTCATATTAAAGATATCTGAACTAGATAAGAGTTGCAGTGTGAATTTCTAATTTGTGGTGATAATTACAAAGTTAAGAGCAGATTTAGTAGATAAAAGTGCAAAAAGTTCTACGAAATCGCTTTGTTTGAGAAGAAAAGCAAAGGGCTGAATGGGTAGGCAGGTCACTCAAGAGGAGTGTAGTGTGAAAATCCTGTGGTTATCACTTCAGTTTTAGGAATAAATTGAAGGGATGGTAGGCAGGTTACTGAAGAAGAGTATAGTGTATAGAGTTCAATTTAAGTGTAGATTTCTGTGTCTGTATGCAAGTGACTGATTGTGTGTGTGAGACAATAAATTCCGTATTGGTGGGCAAAAGGTGGCGCCCCCCTCCTGAGTGTTTCTTAAGTGAGATTGTAGGGAGACGGACGCCCCTAGTGTTGCATTGAGAGGAATGTGTGAAAGAATAAGCCCTTTATCATAAAAAGGGATAAAGCACGAATGCAGAGTACATGTATGTTTGCTGTAAACACTGATGTGAATGTTTAAGCCCGTTAGGATAAATGGGATACTGAATGAATGAAACTTAGAAGTGTGGTTGCAAGAAAGGTGGAATGATAGAATGTTTGTTTGAGTAAGAGTGCCTGCGAATTAGAGAAAAGGCATAAAGATGAATGCAGTGTAGTGGAAAAATTTTGATATAGGTCTATGGTAAAGTAGACGATTGTGAAGTTGAGGAAGAAGAAAAAATATAGACAGATATAGGTTTATAAATAGATATAGACAGAGGAAAAAAAACAGAGTGAAAAATAAATATTAAGGAGGATTACAAAGGAGTAATTTAAAATTAGGTAAATACCATAAGAACATTTTTTATGAAATAAAATAAATAAGAGTATAGGGGATAAGAAAGTGGATGCTAAAATAAAGGAAATAGAGTTAATTTATAAAGTTATAAAATAAAAAAGTAGACTGAAGTAATAATAATAATAAGAAGAAGAAGAAGAAGAAAATAAAGGGTAGGTAGGTTATACAATAATAAAAATACAGGGGATAAAGGTAGAAAAAGAGATTTGTATAAAGAAAAAGATCTGTATCAAACATAAAATAAGATTAAATTGTGAGGACAGAGAGAGGAAGAACTATGGCGAACACTCCAGTGGAAATTTAAGGATTAAAATATCCGCTATGCAAGAATCTGATCAAGAAATCCTCTAAAAAGTGGCAGCTTAGAACAAAGAATATGGTGACACAATGGCCAACAGAGGGGTCGTTTGATGTAGAGTTATGTGGTGAATTGGAGATATTGTTAAAAAACTATAAAACAAAAGGCATCATGACAAATAAAGAGAAAAGATAAGCAAAAAGAGCAAAGGAACTCAAAGTTCTCAATCTGTTTAAAAAAGAAGGACAGGATAAACTGAAAAGTCTAAAAAAGGCAAGGAAAATTTTGAAGGAGACAGAAAAAGAAACAGAAGCTAAAGAAAAATTGTTCTCTAGCCCCCCAACTTATATGCAGTCAGAAGGGCAGTTTCCACTTCTAAAAGGTGTGATGGGGGTAGCAGGGGAGTTCAAAATAGAGGGAGAGATAGAGATGGAGGAAACAGAGGTGGCAAGAGAGGTAAAGCCTAAAAAACTGGAGGAAGAAAATGTGACATATATACCAATAGATTGTTTTAAACAAGCACAATAAATTGAACACCGAATGTGAAAACAAAATGAAGTATGATGAAGCCTTAGAAAAATCGAAACATCTGAATAAGGAAATTAGGGCAGAAGGGGGAGGTGAAGTTTGAAGGGGGAAATTGAATTAACAAGAAAAAGTCCAGAAACAGAAAACATGCTAAAAGATACAAATGAATAAAGAAAACAGAGAAGTGTGCACTCAGATAGTAAAGAAAATGAAAGTGAATTGGAGGAGTCTTCAATTGAGGACAAAAAAGGGGGAAGAAGACACGGACGGAGGTCATTAGCTCCACAATTCCCAATCTTAATTAAGGGGGCACAGGGCCAATATATTCCTTGGCAATCTCAAGATTTGGAGGGCCTTGCTAGTAAACTCCCAAACATCTATGAGGGAGCAGCAAAGTGGATTAAGATCTTTGAAGAAAACACTATGGGGAGGATGCTGGCTATTGGTGACATTAAAGCTTTACTGGCAAAGACTGTCGGAGCTGTGAGCTCTCAGTATGCTGATGGAACTGTTTTTGATCCATTTCGACCTGGAATATGGCAGGTTTTACGTGCTGAATATCCACTCAGGCTTGACCCAAAGATGTTAAAAGGGGACCAGCTGGGGGACGTTGAAAACCCAGTATCATATGTGCAGAGACATTTGAAAAGATGGAGAGAGGACACAGAGGGTGTTCCTGAAAAGGACCCAATAATGGCTACCTTGTTTAGACAAGTCATAATGGACGCTTTGCCATGTACAGTTAAAAGCCGACTGGAAGATGTAGTTGGCCTGAACTCTAAACCACATAAAGAGTTTTGTGACTATGTGTCCCATGCTGTTGACCAGTACAGAAAGACTGAACAAAGACTCAAAAAGCAAGAGAGTGAGTTGCAGAGAAAACTGACTCAGCTACAACTGGAAGAGCTGACCAGAAAAAGCAAAAAGAAGATCCAAGCAACTGTAGTAACAGAGGAGGGGGAATCCAAGGCTTTGATGGCTCCAGTTTCAGCACAACCAACATTGACACAGCCAAACTCATCTGCAGTTTACCCACTTCACCAAAACCAGATGGCCCCACCAGTTATTAACGTCTACACACAGCAGCAAGTGGCAGCAGCAGCGAGGGGGCAGAAAAAGTCAACACAAAAAGAGCAGACGGGGACAAGCGGACCCTATGCGCTGATGCCTCCTGGTGTCTGTTGGGGATGTGGTCGGACAGGCCACAACAAGAGACGCTGCCCCACAAATCCATGGGAGTCTCCTCATGGTGCGAGGGGGGAATGGCATCAGCCCAATCCAAATCAAGGCCCAGTTAATACATATAGAGGGCCAAATCAGGGATATTGATGGGGCCCAGAGAATCCTACAGGGGAAAATCCGCTTCCAATGTTAACAATAAATTCTATTCAAGAACTTATGCTAACAATTAAAATAGAGGGTAAAACAATACCAATGCTTCTTGATTCAGGAGCTGTGTACACATCTGTCAGTTTAAATTATGCTGCTTATCTTCCCTTGTCTGGAAAATACGCAAAGACTATAGGATTCTCTGGAAAAACACAGTTAATTCCAATGACCTCTCCAGTATGCATAGAAACAAAAAATCAGAGTGTTACATTACCCATTCTTGTCTCAAGTCAGACTCCTGTCAATTTACTAGGAAGAGATGCACTATGTAAATTAGGTTTACACATTTGGTGTTCCCCTGAGGGTGTATATATTGATGCAAAAGGAATTGAAACTCAAATGATGGTTGCAGAACCAAAGGCTAATATCTACTGGATAGGGCAAATAGACAAAGAAGTAAGTGAAACAATAAATACATGGGGAAAATACATTGAGGCACAAATTCCTGAATCACAAATGCCACAATCAGGGTTTCATTGTACAATGATATATGATCCGAAAAGAGATTTGGGCATAGAAAATGAATGACAGGAAAATACTGAGGGACAACAAATTTAAATTATTTCACAATACATGATTGTAGGCCAACAGGGAGCAGCATTACATGTACTAAGAGAAGGACTTGTGGAGAAAGGGTTTAATGTAAAAGATTCAGTTCCACATATAGCCATGTATGTGGGAAAAAATTGGGAAACAAAAGATTTAGGCCCAATGATGAAACAGGCAAAAGAGAGCAGGTGGGATGCTACAGAACATCCAATGATTTTTCAGTCTTCTGATAAAAATTACATCAAAATTGTGTGGGCAACCAAATTGTTGGGAATACCTCAGGAAGTAATTCTCAGTCAGGAAAATATGACACAAATGAATGCAACGGCAGAATTGTTAGATAGTTCAGAAACTGAATTATTGAAGGCAATGGAAAGTCAAGTACCAACTAAATTCTCTCCACGTGTGTTTAATCAAGTTCTCAAAGCAGATTTGGAGGATCTGATGATGGATAGTACATTATTTCAATATGTAGATGATCTAATTATTTGCTCTCCATCCCTGAAACAATGCCATAGGGATTCCATCAAAGTACTCACTAAGTTAGCTGAAGGAGGTCACAAAGTATCTAAAAACAAAATACAGGACTGCCAAGCGCAGGTTGAATATTTAGGACGATTGATTGCTTTTGGCACACGAGCAATAGCTCCAGATCAACTAGAGGGCATAAGTAAATCCCCAATGCCACAGACAGTAGGACAGATGATGACATTTCTATGAATGATAGGTTTCAGTGCTGACTGGATTGAGGATTATGCCATAAAAACAGCACCTTTGAGAGAAATCATAAAAGAGGCAGGAATAGAAAACCTAAAAAATCCAGTAAAATGGAACACAGATGTAATCTTATCATTTGAGTCAATAAAAAAAGAACTACAAAAAGCACCTGCTTTAGGAAACCCAGATTATTCCAAAGAATTTTAATTGTACGTAGCAAATAGAGTTGATGGTTATGCATCAGCTGTATTAATGCAAGAAACTTGTAGTGGGAGGAGAATACAAGTACTATAGTACATACTATAGCACTAAGTTAGATAATGCAGCACAGAGGTACCCGCCGTGTCACCAACAGGGTCTTATGCTTATGAGAAAGCATCTACAATAACCATGGGGTATCCAGTGACTATTTATACACATCACAAAACAGTGGAATTAATAGAGCAAGGGAAATGTGTGCTAACGCAGTCCAACAATATGGCATACCACACACTTTTGACGTATCCAGATATTACCATTAAACGATGCAAGACAGTCAACCCAACTGATTTGATCCCATTGTCGTTTGAAGGACAGCCACATAACTGTGTCGCTAACTCATTGGCATTTACTAGATTAAGACCTGACCTGGGATCTATACCCCTCCCTGAGATGGAAGTCACATATTTTGTGGATGGTTCTAGTTTTAGAGACCATTTAGGAGTTCATACAGGATATGCAGTGGTGAAAATGGAAAAAGAGAATTTTGTCCCAGTAATATCCCAACAGTGCGCACAACCGTGCTCTGCCCAATTAGCCAAATTAAAAGCACTCACAGCAGCATGTCAGTTAGCAAAATGACAAACAGCTAACATTTACACTGATTCAGCATATGCACATGGTGTATGTCATTTGTTTGGGGCAGTGTGGAAACAAAGAGGTTTCAAGAAAACGGATAGGTCTCCCATCCAACATGCGAAAGAAATAGGTAAATTAATTTCAGCTATGATGCAACCAAAACGACTAGCAGTCATCAAATGTCGAGCTCATAAGAAAGGAAATGATTTTGTCATTAAGGGAAATAATGTAGCTGATTTAGAAGCTAAAAAAGCATCAGGATGTTGGGTAGCAATTTTAACTCCTATAGTGCTAATAGAGCCTGAACCACAATGAGATGATTTTGTAAGAATTCAACAACAAGCAGGTGTTTATGAACAATCTATGTGGCATCAAAGAGGAGCTAAAAAGGATTCACTAAATATTTGGCGTACTCATGAAGGGCAAATTGTTGCACCAACATCATTATTACATATTCTCATTGCTGATGCGCATGGGTTTGATCATTGTGCAAAAGGTGAAGTAATAAGGAAAATTAAACAGCAAGGATATTGGTCTCCTTATTTAAATGCAATGGTTAGTGATTTTTTGTCCACATGTGGAATTTTTGCAAAATACAATTGTAGGGATGGTTTTATCTCGCCATAATCATCAAAGATTGAAAACTGTTGTGAAGATCAAACAGCGAGAACGACCAGGCAGTAAAACCATAAACTCCCTAATCTTCTGCGAGAATCACGAGAAAGCTGCTGTCTCACCACCTGCCCTCACACCTTTTGGCCCTCCCTAGTTATACGACCAGGGGTATTGAAAGGTCACTCAGGAATGACCAGAATTCAGGTTTCTATGGTGAAATGATATATGTGGTGTATTTGCTAAACTTACAAACGTTAGCTTGTCATGTTTGGTATCATTTTAAATGTCTCTGTGTGATTGGTAAAGTGGTCTTAATGTCACTGTGATATTTCACTTGTATTTGGTTATTTGGGTTTTGACTTTGATAAAATCTCTGCCAGATGCTCCCCCCTCCAGAGATCATTAACACCTCAAAGTCACCAGGCAAGGGTCTCTGTGACACTTCTATTGTCTTGAATTTATGGCTGTTTGTTCTGAGTTTGGTATATAAGCTAAAGTTGTGGTATGGATCAGTGGGATTTCTTTAACCGAGAGACCCCCTTGTAGTGTATGAGTGTCTGAAGCTCTGGATCAGAACTCATATACTACAACGTATTTCTACATAGTCAGGTATTCACTCTTAATTTATCTTGGAGGAATTGATGTTGCACAATTTGAATTGGCTTACCTTGTGTAATTATGAGAATTGGAATGGAAAATCTTTGCCTGACAAATAAATGTCAAATTTGAATAATAAATGGACCCTTACACAATGTAAGAAAGGGAACAGTAACACCCATAAGTCACATACCAATACCAGAAGGGCCATTCAAACACTTAGTTATGGACTATGTGGATATGATAAAACGAGTGCAAGGCAAAAGGTACATGCTTGTGGTAATTGACAGGTTTGGCAGATGGGTGGAGGCAGTGCCATCAGCAGATCAGGGAGCAGGCAAAGTTATTAAGTTTCTGACAAGAGAAAATTCCGCGATTTGGAATACCATCAGAAAGTTCAGATAATGGATCAGCATTCATACGAAAGACAGTTAAACAAGTACTGCAACAATTGAGAATTAAGCAAAGATTAGGATGCATTTACCATCCACAATCTCAAGGAATGGTGGAGAGAGTCAACGGAACCATCAAGGCCAAACTCAATAAAATATGTGCAAGTACTAACCTTAACTGGATTGAGGCTTTGCCTCTTGCTCTAATGAGTTATCGCATGCAATCTAACAGAAACACACATTTAACACTGCATGAAATGTTAACTGGTCGTCCCATGCCTGTGCCATTTTGCCGTGGTCCATATAAAGGACCCCCATTAAAACAATTACAAATGGAATTACGGTCATATATGAAGAATCTAACTGACATACACAAAGCTATTTATGTGCAGGAAACCAGAAAAGAGACTCAGGAGGAAGCAGAGACACCAGGTCCAGTTGCGCCAGGTGACCAAGTGTATCTAAGGGTGTTTCGGCGGAAATGGAATGAGGCCAGGAGAGAAGGATCATATCGAGTCATAAGAGCAACTCCAACAGCTGTCCAAGTGGAAGGACGCACCTGCTGGTATCATCTGAATCACTACACAAGGGTTCCGAAAGAAAAGTCTGGAGGACAAGGGCATCAGCTAGGAACAAGTGACCAAGAAAACCACACAGCAGAAGACAATGATGTGCAAAATGTGGCAGAAGGGGGTGAATAGAAGCATAAAATTAATGTCTCTGATAGTATGCCTAAATATGATAAAGATGCAACTAATCGAAGGGATGGAAAACACAACCACTGCACATCCAACGATTCAACCTTTTAATCACTCCTTGCAAGCTGATAAAAATCTACAGAGTCCAATAACTCTAACTACTCTGTGTAAGGCTGGTCTTTTTAACTACAGCGGTTCTGAACTGTAGTTCTGCCGAATGACTAAAAAGTTATCAGTATGATGGTAAAAAACTGTACATTCTAGTCAAAACCCTCCTTCTGCAAACTTATACCAAAAACGGAAATAAGGGCAGTATTAATAGCTTTAAATGTGGGAGAGCGTTGCTATTATGTGATTATATTGTATTGCAATATGGAGCCATTAAATGTTGATGTTAAATCAAAAGTAATTGACAAATACTTGAAAATGAGATGATTTAATGACAATAATTCTCTACGGTTACCACTGAATTAGTTACAAATAACTGTATGAAACAATAAAACATGAAATGATATAACCATATGATAATAATTGTACCCAGCTTAAATGTAAATTAAAGTTACCTGAGAGAGAGAGAGAGAGAGAGAGAGAGAGAGAGAGAGAGAAAGGGAGACAGAGAGGGGGAGGGAGAGAAACAGAGAGCCAGAGCAGGAGACCAGAGAAGGCCAGCGCCGGAGAAGAAAGAGACAGAGCTCAGTTTACCCACCTATTTTGTACCTTTCTTGACCATGTGACCAAAGCCTAAATACTGAGACATTAAAACTGACCAATCAACATGTGACTACATCATCAAACCCCCACAGTCCACAAAGCAGTTCCTGATTTCATCAGGAATTTGTGTGAGCCCTCTTTGGTGAAAAACACATGTTCTGCCATATAAACAAATGCATATAATAATTTTCATCCCTACAACTGCCTTACCTCCACAAGACAAGACAACTTTGAGTTACATGAATTAAACACTTGACTATATGCCTTTGTCAACAACAATCCAATCATTTGAGGAGCTCAGCACTAATTCGAGCCTAGCTGAAACAATACTGGAAGTTGCTGGAAAACAGAGGAGGAATGTGGAGATAAATTCTGGTATCTATGAAGACAACATTAAACTGGATGAACTTTGGGAAATGGCGCAAAGTAATCAGTGGTTTGAATGGGCAGCATATACTACATCAGAGATAAAAAAGAAAGACTGCCTGTTTTGTACAAAGACACCAATGAGTCAAGTAGTAGTTGTTCCTAATCCGTACACTTACGAACACTGTGCTCACTTCAACAGGGACTTTTGCCATATGGAGAAAGACTACAGACTTTTTTGTCCAGCTAAATGCTTAGAATATCTAAGCCATTCAAAACACAATCTCCTTTTTAAACAAGTAGCTAGATTAAGGACTAAATGTAGAAGTTTTGGAATCAGTGAAAAACTAAAGATGCAAAATGGCCCAGTAGAAATCCCATCATGGTATACTATTGATTATAGCAAAGAATATGAGTGCTTTGTTAAACCCATAGGAGTCATTAATGTGGGACAGTTTAAAGGAAACGGCAGTATTGCTTGGAATTTGGATACAAAAAAGGTTAGGCATTTTGATGATACTCGTGACTTCCGCCCTCTCGAGGGACAGGAACAAAAAAGGAAAAATAATACTTCCAGCAGAAAATTGTGAAAATCAGACCATAGCATTAAACGACATAGACATAAGATTTCTTTAGGGTGTGTGGAAACAGAAAGCTTTTAGCTTCCTTACCTTTAGGATGGAGAGGAAAATGCACAAGAGTGAGGTTAGTACAAGAAGTCCAAATTGTAGAATGGGATTTAGAAACTACATTTGGAAATGAAAACACAGTTAACCACAGGATCAAAAGAAGTTATAGCCCAGATCCACAAGTATATATAGATGCAATAGGGCAACCCAGAGGTATACAATCAATTCAAAGCAAGAGATGAAGTCAAATCAGGACTTGAATCAATACTTATTTGGATCTCTTCAAATAAAAACACAGAATAGATCAATTATATTTACTACAATCAGCAGCTATTCATCAGTTACACTAATGAGGCCTTAATATCATTAGGAGAACAATTAGATGCAACTAGTGAGATGACATGGCATAATCGATTAGCACTCAATTGGATATTAGCAGATAAATCAGGTGTGTGTGTGTTTTTTGGTAGTCAATGTTGTACCATAGACTGTAAAAAAATATAGACGTAGTATCTGTGACGTCACCTATAGGTTTCTGATGAACCTACTAGTTCTACTAGAAGCTACTAGTAGGCGTGGCCAACCGTCGCCATTTTGTTCGCCCGTCATTGCACCAACCAAGGCATACCAAACAAGGGCAAAGAGGCGGAGCGTGAGCGGAGCTACGGGACGCATGCTGGCATTTAGCTTAGAGCTTTCTTAAGGGAGAAACACATAATATTTCATTACCTGCGACTTTGTGTTCTGACCACACGTGCTTGGTTGTACACTATATCAATAAAGTGTTTAGTCTGTTGAAAACACTGTTGTAATACATCAAGCCACTTAACATCGTTCTTAAGACGTTTTTCAACAGGAAGAAAGTATGAATTACATCCAAACACTTCAGATATAGTCTGTGTTAGTAAATGCAATTTAGGAAATCCAGGCAGAACACTGTATGACAACGCTTCAGATGACGATTTTATAGACTACAGCTGATCAATCTGTCAGATTCTGGAGTGCATTAGAGCTCTGAAGAACATTATAAATCATAAATTATCCTAAATAAAGCAATTACATTTATAGAGATGGTATAAGTATATAATTTCACTCACCTGGGAAACGGAGGCCACGTGAATGGTTTGTGAGCACAATTAAGTGCACACAGCATGCCATATCATCTGATAATTGCAGGAAATAATTCCAAAAGGCAACTGACTGTGTAAAGCCATATAAAACAACACAAAAATAAGATGAATATGCCGAAATCAGCGGCTAATCAGCCGGAATCAGCTGAGGTGACGTGACGGCAACCAGCGGGACTAGCTGTCACTCAAGTGGCCACGCCCTTAATTATGCAAACTTAATTTAGCTTAATATAAAGGATACGGATGAGTTTTAAAAAAATTCACCCCCTCACAGTTGTCATGAAGGGTAATATAAGCTATATGAACTAAAATCATTATTTGTACCAGGCTGTAAACACCTTTTTTTCTGCTGTAAAGTTGGCCATTTTAATAGTGGGCTCATTAGAGATTTGCTCTATTATGGAGCCAGGACTAGCGGAATTTTCGATGAATTGCAGTTTTAGTTACTTCCGTATTGGCTTCCCGAGGGAGAGCGGGAGGTTGCCGTTTGTGTTGTACGTATATTCCAAATAATACTGCACCAGAAGGAACATTTACAAAAGCCATGACAAAACTGAAAAAATTGCAAGAAGAAATGGCTACTAAAGCAGGAAAAGATGAAAAAATATGGGATTGGTTTGATCTGAAACTTAGAAAATGGGGAGCGGGGTTAGCAAAAATGGGAATGTATTTAGGAGTTGCAGTGGGAATGGGAGGATTATTGTTTTGTTGTGTTTTTCCAATATTACGATCAGTAGTCATCAAAGCCACAGCAAAACAAATGGCCATATCACAATATCAGGAAGGTGAGAGAAGTATGCTAGTAAATAATCAGAATGGGCTCCCTCAAAAATGGATGTATCAATCAAATATAGAATCGAAAACAGTAACAAGTGATGAATATTCGGACAGTTCAGAACAGGAGGAAGATGATAAATGAGGATCCATGCCTTGAGTGTAAGTGCTAGTCAACCTCTACCCCAAAATGGCGGCTCTCTATGATACGCAAAGTATCTGAGCTGAAGATCAACGTACTCTGCTTATTATGTGTGTGATTGGTAGATTGGAACAGTGTGTAGGAAACATGTATTATGCGTGTGCATGTTTAGTTTTTGATTTCTTTTTTTCTTTTTATTCTTTACTATGTGTTTAATAAGTGTGACTCCCAGAAGCAAATGTAGAACCACATTTTAGCTTAAAACATTACTTCTTGTGAAATAACAATAAAATAGAATCGAGTCATTTACTGTGTCCTTGTCAAGAGTGGACGCAGATGTTTGGCTCGAATCTATTTTAAAGTGCAATTACATGATCTGGTCATTGGTAATAATACTGTGACATATCTTTGTCACTAGGTAGTATGACTTGGGGCTGAATCATGAAGTTGCACTATGGACCATAAACAAGTATATTAAGACTTAAAGTCTTAAGAGGAGGGAATATGACGTGGATTTTTTTCTCTTTACAGTGTGCATGTAACCTATATAATCAGGTTGTATGTGTTTAATCTGCTTGTAGACTGATATATCATTTGAATCATTAAGGTACTATGCAGAGTCAGCAAGGAGTGATGGCGTGAATGAATAACTAAGGTGTCACAAAGAATGCATGAGAACAAAGCAACATCTGTTGAAACAGTTAAATATAGATGGACAAGGTATATAATTAACAGGTTAAGGTCGGGGGTGAAACTAGTTTAGATCTTGTGTGACAAATGTATAACAATGTGAAAAAACAGCTGCAAAAAGAGTATATAAACAGGCCAGAGCATCAGTGATGTAGATTTTTCAGGCAGAGATGCTACTGAGGGTCTCCTGAAAAGTCTCCTTTGTTGTTGGCAATAAAGTACTCTTCTGAACTCAAAACCAGTAGACTCGGCTGATTATTGAAGAGAGAAAAGAAGCCCACAGCTACTGGTCTAACCTCTGGTTATTGTTTGAGATTTAACTGAGTTGTACATAGATGATTGTTAGAGTCAAATGAGATTACTATTCAAATAATGGCATCGTCTGCCTGTCCATTAAATAGTATTAATCATCAACCTCTAATTATTGATCAGACTAGTGAACTTATGATGCATTAAAGCCAGCGTAAAGTAACAAAGATTCACAATAAATGAGTAAATAAGAGTAGAAAGTACTAATGGAGCTAGAGTAAATGCATTAAAGAATAGCTAAAAAGCATACTTTAAATGATACTAGCGAACTAACCGCTGATTATTGTTTCAACATTAATTAAGTTGTACATGGGAAAATTCGGTAGGAGTTATAAGATGTTTCAAATATATACCAAAATGTCTCATAAACTGCTAAATCATAAAGTACTATAAATTATAAATTGGAGTCAGATAAAACGAGAAGAATGTAGTAAATACACTTAATATTGTGTAATCTCTATCGCAAAGGAAATACAGTAACACGTAAGAATCCTTCTGCCCTTCCATTGGCTACCATCATTGGAACAGTGGGCGGACCCAACAGGCACTCCCCTTACACACACTTCATATTCCCTGCATTATCAGTAATAATAATACCTGACTTTACTTGCTATGTTATATTCATCAATGATCTCGTCAAAAGCCATGGCTATGTTGTCTCCACTGTGTCTACCACAAAACCTCCTACTGTCACGGTTCATGGATCTGTGTGTTCCTTTCTGTGTGTCTGTGTGTGTATGGGTGTACGTGTGAGTGTATCTTTGTTGGTGCGAGTGTGTTTGTTTGGGTATAATAGCGTGGCTGTCTGTTGCTTAAGCCGTCAGCTGTGTGGTCACGTGGAGGGAATCATTCAGTCGGCTCATTAGCATCAGCAGCTGTGTTGTGTTATCTCGGCTATTTATACCCAGCGTCCATGTCTCCTAATTGTCAGTCCGTTGTCCAACCTGTGTTTGTGTCTCTCAGGCTCCCTGCGTGTTAATGCTGGTGGTGAGTTGCTGTGAATCTCTTTCCGTTGTGGAAGTTATCTCCTATGGCTATTACCTGCTTCCTGAACTGTGTCTCATGTGATTGACTATGAGTTTCGTCTGTGACTATTGCTTCCTGGTCTACTGTTTGAAGTTTCCCTCAGCTGTTTAGCTGCATCGTCTCCACGAGAAGATACCTCTGCATTCTCCACCGCCTTATTCACAAACTCTGTTATTTGAGCCTTGTTGGATTCCATTCTGACATTAAACATTTTATACTTTACTCTCGCATTTGGGTCTCCCTGTTGTATCATTACAGAACGGACTGACCATCATGGACCCAGCGAGAGTTTCGGAGATCCAGGAGTTTTTAAATCACAGTTATGCATGTCTGGACCAGCAAGACAAAAACCTGACGGTTACTAGCCAAGCCATCCAAGCCTTGGTCACTCAGGTGTCGGATCTCACAACCCAGGTTCAGAGACTGGGAGCAGGACTGAGTTCCGGTACGCCTCCACAAGCTCCACCCCTTACAGTACCAGTTAAACCAGAGTGAGAGACTTCGCTCTACTGAGCCGCGACTTCCACCGCCAGCCTCCTATTCCGGTGAGCCACAGTTATGTCGATCATTTTTAGCCAAATGCTCACTTTATATCACTTTAAAACCATAGTCATTTCCCACTGAAGAGAGCAAGGTGGCATTCGTAATCAATTTACTATCTGGCAGAGCGTCACTTTGGGGCACAACTGTCTGGGAGAAGAAACTGCCTTGCTGCGCGTCCTTCCAATTGTTTTCTGATGAATTAAAGACTGTTTTTGATTGAGCGGCTTCTGGCAGAGAGGCGGCGCAGAGACTCGCCGAACTTCGACAAGGCAATTTGAGTGTTGCAGATTTTTCCATTGACTTCCGTACGCTAGCCGCTGAATGTAAATGGAATGATGAAGCTCAGTGGCATATGTTTTTTCACGGATTATCTGACTACATAAAAGATGAGATCTACGCGATGGACCTGCCCAAGACGCTAGATGGCCTCGTTGATCTAGCAACCAGAGTGGACGCCCGATTACGTCACAGAGCACCTAACGCACACACCCAGCACGGAAAGCTTTGCACTAGAGACATGACCACACCCGACTTTCTCTCCTCTTCTCGTCTTGAAATCAACTCACCTATTCTTGAGCCTGAACCCATGCAAATGGGCAGATTTAGACTTTCTGTGGAAGAAAGACGACGACGTCGATCAAAAGGATTATGTATTTATTGTGGGAGCAGGACATTTTGTGGCTTCGTGTTAAGCTAGAAACAAAGATCCACCCAGGGGTAAGAGTTTATTGGCAGGGGAGAGCAGACTGAACGAGCCCTCGTTCACCACAACCACCCTTCCAGTGAAACTGTTTTAATTCTGACGCTCACGATTGTGAAGCCCTCCTTGATTCAGGAGCGGAAGGAAATTTCATTAACTCAAAACTCGCTTACATATTGAAGCTTCCTGTGATTCCTCTTTCCTCACCTATTGCTGTGCACGCCCTTAGTGGTCTCTCGCTTCCCTCTATCACTCATTCCACCGGTCCTATAAAACTCATAACTTCTGGTAATCATGTTGAGAAAATTTATTTTTTTTTTAACAGAAACTGTCGCCACTCCGGTGGTTCTTGGACATCCCTGGTTGGTGTTACAAAAGCCTCACATAAATTGGGGTCATAATTCTGTGCTTTCCTGGAGTGAAAGCTGTCATGAGTCTTGTCTTTTGTCTGCTTGTTCTGCTGTGTCTCGTTCTGTGTTACAGGAGGAACATATAGATCTGTCTAACGTGCCTCGTGAGTACCATGACCTGAAGAGAGTGTTCAGTAAGTCCCGGGCTGCTTCTCTGCCTCCCCACCGTCCCTATGACTGTGCCATAGATTTATTGCCAGGTACGTCTCCGCCTAAAGGCAAACTATATTCGCTTTCTGTTCCTGAAAGGGAGGCCATGGAGAAATATATTTCTGATTCTCTAGCAGCCAAGATCATCCGCCCCTCTTCTTCACCGCCAGGAGCGGGATTTTTTTTTGTGAAAAAGAAGGATGGTTCCCTTCGTCCATGCATCGACTATCGAGGGCTGAATAACATCACGGTTAAGAATACTTATTCTTTGCCGTTGATGTCTTCGGCCTTCGAGCGTCTGCAGGGGGCGACCTTTTTCACAAAACTAGATCTCCACAATGCATATCATTTGGTTCGCATGAGAGCGGGGGATGAATGGAAAACTGCATTTAACACCCCCAGATGGCATTTTGAGTATTGCGTTTTTCCCTTCGGCCTTTCCAACGCTCCCGCAGTTTTCCAGGCACTCGTCAATAATGTGTTGAGAGATATGATAGATCAGTTCATTTATGTCTATCTGGATGACATACTGATATTTTCCCATTCTCTCCAGGAACATGTTCAGCACGTCAGACGAGTGCTTCAGAGGTTGTTAGAGAATGGGCTTTATGTCAAGGCGGAGAAATGCATTTTTCATGCACAGTCTGTTCCTTTTTTAGGGCATATCGTGTCAGTCGAGGGGATGCGCATGGATCCAGAGAAAGTTCAGGCTGTGGTAGATCGGCCAATCCCAGATTCCCGTAAGGCCCTACAGAGGTTTCTGGGCTTTGCCAATTTCTATAGGTGGTTTATTCGCAATTTCAGCCAGCTCGCCGCACCTCTGACCGCCTTGACCTCCTCCAAAACAACGTTCAGGTGGTCCAGCGCAGCTGAGGCTGCGTTTTCCAAACTGAAAGGCTGCTTTGTTTCCGCTTCCATCCTTATAGCCCCTGATCCCTCCCGGCAGTTTGTGGTGGAGGTCGATGCGTCTGAGGTGGGGGTCGGAGCCATCCTGTCCCAGTGCTCCGCCTCGGATGGCAAGATCCACCCATGCGCGTATTTTTCTCACCATTTGTTCACTGCGGAAAGAAATTATGACATTGGTAATCGAGAGTTGTTAGCTGTCAAGCTCGCCTTGGAGGAGTGCCGTCATTGGTTAGAAGGGTCGGGGGTCCCTTTTATAATCTGGACCGATCACAAGAACCTTAAGTACATCAAATCCGCCAAAAGATTAAACTCTAGGCAGGCTCGGTGGGCACTATTTTTTGGACGGTTCGATTTTACCATCTCTTATCGACCGGGCTCTAAGAATACCAAGCCCGACGCGTTATCCCGTCTTTTTGATTTTTCGGAGCGCGCATCGTCACTCAAACCTGTTTTGCTACAGAAAATTTTTGTTTCTAGCATCACATGGGAGATCGAGTTGAAGGTTCGCGCAGCCTCGGATGGGATAACGCCCCCGATCGGATGCCACCGGGTCGGTTATTCGTGCCAGAGGAACTTCGGTCTGATGTCATTCGGTGGGGACACTCCTCCAAGATAGCCTGTCATCCAGGGGTGAGTCGCACTTTATCTGTTATTAAGCAGATATTTTGGTGGCCAGCTATGGCTCGTAGTGTGCGTGATTTTGTTTTGGCCTGTTCTGTTTGTGCAGTTTCTAAGACTTCCAATCGCCCCCAGGCGGGGCTCCTTCAACCGCTGTCAGTGCCTTCGAGACCCTGGTCCCACATATCGCTAGATTTCATCACGGACCTTCCATCCTCGAACGGCAACACAGTGGTTTTAACCGTAGTTGACCGGTTCTCGAAGGCTACTCATTTCATCCCTCTACCCAGATTACCCTCAGCTAGAGAGACAGTGGTTGCTGTCATCAATCACGTCTTTCGCATTCATGGCCTCCCGACGGACGTGGTTTCTGACAGGGGACCCCAGTTCGTCTCTAAATTTTGGAGAAAATTCTGTTGTTTATTGGGGGCCACTGTTAGTCTTTCGTCTGGATTTCATCCCCAGAGTAACGGTCAAACTGAGAGGGCAAACCAGGATCTTGATTGTACATTGCGATTTGGTCTCTCAGAATCCTGCCTCCTGGAGTGAACAACTCCCATGGGTTGAGTACGCACATAACTCTTTACCAGTGTCTGCTACGGGCCTCTCCCCATTTCAGTGTAGTATAGGTTACCAACCACCACTTTTTCCCAGTCTGAAATCCGAAATCGCGGTCCCCTCCGCTCACGCCTTTGTCCAGAGTTGCCAACGCACATGGAGCAGGGCCAGACAGACCCTCCTCCAGGTGGGTGCACGCACCAAGGCTAAAGCCGATCGCCACCGGTCTAAGCCTCCCGTTTACGTTGTCGGTCAAAGAGTGTGGCTTTCTTCCAAAGACATTCCTCTCCGCACCGTCTGTAATAAACTGGCTCCCAAATTCATCGGCCCGATCATTGTCACCAAAATCATTAGAGGGACGGGGAGCGTAGCTGGTGGATCTTGGGGTTTGTAGTTCTTTTTCGGAGGAGGAGATTATGAAGGGGCAGGAGGTGGTCGTGTGCAGGTTTGAACGGCAGACCGCACAGGAAAGATTACGGCATCCGAGATAAACTCTGTTGTGGAGGTCAGTATCCACCGCCCCCCAGAATGGGCACTGATTCCACCGAGTAACGCGAATAGCACATTTTGCAGAAAACAATTTATGGTAAGTGTAAAAATGAGTTCCCCCATAGGAGAGCGCGAGTTCTGAAATGATGGCCATGTAGTCGTTCAGTTCGCGTCTCCTATGGGCAAAGACTGAGCAGATGGTTTCTGTATATCGTGCGAAGGCTACGTGGAATTCGGCTAATGATAGTATGCGATGTTGAGAGCTAGCGGGTGATTTAAGTGTGATGGTGAATTCGCCGCAATCCACCTGCCGTTCTGCCGAGGGAGGTGCAATAGGTGAAAGGAGTGTGGAGAGATCTATGTCGGCACCTGATAGGATGAGGTTCTTGGTGGCGTTGGAGATCAGGGGTGGTTCCAGGATTGGAGCGTTATGCGGAATGGGGAGGGGTGTGGCTGTGGCTAGGGTTAAGGGGGCTTGTGCTGCGGAAATGTGAGTAGGGAGGGGGGGATGTTGGGGAGGGTTAGTAATAGAGGTGGGTGCTTGGTGAAAAGATGTAAGGGGAATGAAGGAGGGAATGCTAGAAGAAGGGAAGGGAGTAGGAATAATGTTAGGGTTTGTAGAGAAAGACTGGGTAGAAATAATCTGGGTTGAGGGGTGAGGAAGATTAAAAGGGAGAGAGAATGGAAGGGGGTTAAGAGTGGAAGCGATGGCTGGTAGAGATGGGCTGGAGTTTCCACTTGAATGAGGAGCCGGAGGCCAGGGGAGAGGGGTGGGCAGTCCAAGTGTGACGTCATTGTCCGGTGGGTTAGCTGTGTTTTGTACTGTTGGGGATGCAGTGTGTCTGGTTCCGTGCACTTGCTTTCTATTGCTTTTCCTGGTTGCTTTCTTTGATGGTCCTGGTTGGTTGCTTGCGTGCTGGGTTGTCGTTGGTTGAGGGTAGGGGCGTGGCGGGAGCGAGTGATTCTGTTGTCCTGAGGAGGCGGGGTTGGTGATGAGATGGACTCGTAGAGTTTCAGCAGTTCAGTTTTATTACAGCGGCTGGGGATGGTGATTCCGGCTTTTATGAGAGTTTGGCGGAGTTCAGAAACTGTCATTTTGTTGGAGGTGAGGGATGATATCTTGCCGAGGCGTAAGAAGAAGCTGGAGAAGGTGGGTGGCGATTTGGAGTATCTTGGGATGGGGATTGTAAGTGGCGTTGGGTCCTTGTTGTTGAGCGGATAGGCCTCCGGCCTCTTACGGGAGCCTCGGTGTCGGATCTGTTTCCGTGCTGGGTTGGGTGATCCTGAGCTGGGGTTTCTGGGAAAGCTTGGTTCTCATTCCTGTCCATGATGTAGTTGATTCTTTCTGAGGATAGATGATAGAGCTGTTGGTGATTTGTTGATGATGATGAATTGTCGATGCTGTTGATGAAGTTTGTTGAGTTGATGAAGTTGTAGAAGTACGGAGAGCTTGGTTGGAAGGTTTTAGGGCTTGTAAAGGAGCTTGAGCAGTCCTGTCGAGCCTTCTTCGGAAAACGAAGATAAGGGAGTGATGTTATGCTGGGATACTTATAGTGGGATTGGTTTAATCTGATTGGCAATAGTATCACGTGTTCCTCTCTAAATTAGTTTGTGAAACTTCACTTAATAATTGAGCAACTTTAGTGTATTGATTTCTTCTGTTTACATT
This sequence comes from Danio albolineatus, assembly GCA_903798035.1. Lineage (NCBI taxonomy): Eukaryota > Metazoa > Chordata > Actinopteri > Cypriniformes > Danionidae > Danio > Danio albolineatus. The sequence goes on along the minus strand of CAIGQQ010016360.1, from coordinate 6,083 downwards.
ATGCTTGTATTACGAAGGCAACAATGCATTTTTATTAACATTTATTCCAGAGAACTCAGCACCAGTGTTTAAAATGAAACCATATTCATGCCGACTGACCCAGATATGCGCAGAATGTAAGGTTCAGCAAAGAGAGGCCATTTCGCTTCTTTCTTGTCGTAATTAGGAGGAATTAACAGTCAGAATAGATTTGTTCTAAACAAACAAAGAGTGAATAAACAGCGGGAGCGATCGGCGGAATAAAACCCAGTGGGATTGAGACTAGAAAAATAGTTTAGCGCGGATTTCTAGGCTGTAGATCTGGGCCCGCCTGTTAATGATAACCTATAGTAAAACAAGCACTGAACTGAACGGATCCCGCGCTGGCTCAGAGCCAACTCGCAAACATTTGAATCTGGATATAGGCCTATTGACACCAATATAATTAACAACACAATATCTACACTATGTATGAATAGGGTCGGTACGTGTTCTGTTACAGTAATGGTCAAGGTTAGCAACAATGAAGAATAAATGTTTAGGCTGTAGTTTGTTTCCCCCTGCTGGTTGTTTTGAGTATTACACAGCCATTTACATGTGACTAACAAGGAAGTTAGTGTCTGCCATGCGGTTATTCTATTGATAAGTTGGAGAGCAGTGAATCCATACGCTTCTGCATTCATCTTTGGCCTTTGGAAGCTTCGTCGGTATGTGTTGTACCTACTGTTCATAATACTTCAGTTATAAACTATTAGTTTAATAGTTTTTGTAATTTGTTTTTTTTTTGAGTACATTGTAATGTGATTCTCACTAGACTATATCAGAACTAGCATTATTGTATGCCGATTACCTTTATTGCCTTATATTTTGTGTTCATGTTATTTTATAAGCAGAAAAGAGCCACATTACAAGATTTGTGAGATATTTGCAAGAAACATTTTTGTTATGTCCACATTGTGAATGTAAATTTATATTGTTTATTTTCTTCTTATTTATAGTTTTACTCCGCTCTTATTAAAGTGAGAAAAAGGACATTCCGTGTCTGTGAAGTTAATGAGGGAGAGTTTAACTTGCTGTTAAAGTATACACAGGATGTATATGGAGAACAGTACAGTAAAACGACGGCTCTGTCAGGCAGAACATCGCAGTTCAAGCTGATTCTACACTGCATCAAGCAAGCAATCTTGTATCCCTTAAACAATGTCGAAGAAAAGCTCGTCATCACGGAAGACCAGGTCTCATGCCACAACGCAGCATTCAGGCCATTCTTCAACAAGTTCTGCAGCCGCACTAGCACGTGCAGAAGCAGAGGCCGCAAAGGCACGGCTATCATTTGCTGAAAAGGAAATGAAAATAAAAATAGAAGAAGCACATTTAAAAGCCTCTATGGACATGTGAAAACAAGAGAAAGAAACTGCTGCAGCTGTCACAAAGGCTAGTGCACTTGAAGCTGCGGTTGAGCACTGTAGTGAAAGACTAAGTTGCAAACTTTTGCAATATAATACCCCAGTAGATGCAACACAGCGCACTAAAGATTATGTCATGGAGCAAGCAAAGACAAATAGCCAATATCTATCAATGCCTGGTGTAGAGGTATTTTCTGATGACCGAACAGGCAGGTTCATACACCACCATTCAACACGCCCATACATCGTCCAGAAGGCAACGATTCATTACGGTTTGCATCTGCTGCTGCATCTGTTCATAATAACTCCAGTACGAATGACTTTGTGCGTTACTTGGCTCGCCGTGAACTGATCTCCACAGGGCTACTGAAATTCAATGATAAACCAGAAAGTTACAGAGCATGGCGGTGTTCATTTAAGAATACTATCAGAGATTTAGACTTAACATTTAGCGAGGAAATTGACCTTCTTGTCAAGTGGCTTGGAAAGGAGTCTGCTGAACATGTTAGTCGGATCCGAATTGTGAATGCAAATAACCCAGAGAGAGGATTGGAAATGATTTGGGCCAGGTTAGAGGAATGTTATGGCTCACCGGAAGTGATAGAGAATTCACTCTTCATACGTCTTGAGACCTTTCCCAAACTAACAAACAAAGACTATGCAAAACTAAGAGAGTTGAGTGACTTACTCATGGAGCTGCAGGCGGCAAAGGCTGATGGAGATTTGCCTGGACTTGTAGTACTTGACACTGCTCGCGGAGTAAATCCTGTAGTTGAAAAACTTCCTTTCGGACTTCAGGATAGGTGGTTATCTGTGGGTTCTGATTATAAACTGAAAAACAACGTTCCATTTCCTCCCTTTGATGTGATGCTGAAAGATTAGAAATGACCCAAGTTTCAGTTTTACATCTCATGTAGAGAGTCCTGCCAAGCTAACTTTATGGAAACAGCTCAGACAGAAGGAGATTTCAGTTCACAAAACAGATGTGTCACCTACTGTCTTCTGTAACAAAGACAAACTCCCTAACAGTGATTGTGACAAGTTGTGTCCTATACATGAAAAGGCACATCCTCTTCGCAAGTGCCGTATCTTTTGGGAGACGCCTTTGGAAGAGCGTAAAGCATTCCTGAAAGAAAATGGAATCTGCTTTAGATGCTGGAGTGACGTCACTGATGCTGTTCCAGTAGTCTAGCTGTGTGTGTTTGAAGCTCCGTCGCCTAGATTGGCAATTTACATTTTTATCATAGAATACATCCACATTCGCTAAATATTTCTCCATTCTACCTAGGGTGGACATACCTTTAATGGTGCAGCCGCGGAAGGTGCTTGCCAGGTCCCGGGGCAGGACGTCTCCTGCTCCCCCGTTCGAGATCTCCACGGAGAACCGCTTCGCCCCCCTCCACGAGACGGGCCGCGATGTGGCGATCATAGGTGATTCCATCGTTCGCCACGTCCGCGCTGCTTCCACTAAAGGTAACAAAGTACGCACTCACTGCTTTCCCGGTGCCCGCATTAAGAATCTCTGTGCCCAGGTTCCTGCTATCCTGACCGCTGGCGAGAGCATCGGTGCCGTCGTCCTCCACGTGGGGACGAACGACACCGGGCTGCGACAGTCGGAGATCCTGAAGGAGGACTTCAGGAGCCTGATTGAGACGGTTCGTCGCACCACGCCCACCACGCAGATCATCGTTTCTGGACCGCTTCCTACCTACCGCCGAGGAAGTGAAAGGTTCAGTAGACTTTTTGCTCTGAATGAATGGCTATTAACATGGTGTAAAGAACAGAAACTGCTCTTTGCCAATAACTGGTATCTTTTCTGGGAGCGTCCTAGGCTCTTCCGTGCTGACGGGCTGCACCCCAGTCGAGCTGGAGCTGATCTGCTGTCGGACAACATCTCCAGGACGCTTCGTTCTGTCTGACTAGTAAGTAAACATTCAAAAAATCCACATTCTAGCCATATAGACCCTTCTTCATCCCACTTAATTCACAATAATGCATGTCCGGCTAACCGCATAGAAACTGTGTCTGTTCCTCGTATTATTAGACCAAGAAATAAGCGTACTGTGTGCTCTAGAAGACATCTATTAAGAATCAAACCAGAAAAAATACCAAAAAATGAAAATATAAATATCGTAAAGCTAGGTCTCCTGAACATCAGGTCACTAGCACCTAAAGCACTTATCATAAATGACATTATTACAGATAACAATCTTAATGCACTCTGTCTCACTGAAACCTGGCTGAAACAAAATGACTATATTAGTTTAAATGAAGCAACTCCTCCAGGATTCTCTTATAAGCATGAGGCTCGTCAAACTGGTCGTGGTGGTGGAGTTGCATCAATCTTTAGTGGTATTCTTAATGTTAATCAGAGAAACGGACTTATGTTTACCTCCTTTGAAGTATTGGCGCTTAATGTTATGCTTTCGGATACTATGAATAAAATGCTATCTCTCGCTTTAATCACCATATATAGACCCCCAGGACCCTATGTCAATTTTCTAAAAGAGTTTTCTGATTTTATTTCTGACTTACTAGTTAAAACTGATAAAATACTAATTGTAGGAGACTTTAACATCCACATAGATAACGCTAATGATACACTAGGGCTCGCATTTATGGATCTACTACATGCCCTTGGGACAAAGCAAAATGTTGTTGGTCCCACCCATCGCCTAAAGCATACTTTAGATCTAATTCTCTCTTATGGAATTGAGGTCATGGATGTAGAGATTATACCACAAAGCGACGATATTACGGACCACTACCTCTTACTTTACAAGCTATGTTTACCTGACATTAGCAGATCCGCACCAATACATCGCCTTAGTAGATCTATCGTTCCGTCTACCAAAGAGGAATTCGCAAATAACTTGCCTGATCTTTCTTTATTTCGAAATGCACCTGCAAATGCAAATGACCTCGATGTAATAACTAGCAGCATGGATGCCATCTTTACTAGCACACTAAATACTGTGGCACCCATCAAATTAAAAAAGACTAGAGAAGATAAAACTACATCATGGTATAACAGTCATACGCGCGCTCTCAAAACAGCAAACCGTGCCTTGGAACGTAAATGGAAAAAAACTAATTTAGAGGTCTTTAGAATTGCGTACAAAGACAGTATGTCCAGCTATAGGAGGGCCCTCAAATCTGCCAGGGCCGAGCACCTCCGTAAACTGATAGAAAATAACCATAACAATCCTAGATTTCTATTTAACACCATTGCTAAATTAACAAACAATCGGTCATCGCTGGAACAAAATGAGTAGCGAAGTAGCGAGTAGCGAAGACTTTATGAATTTTTTCAGTGATAAAATAGAAGGCTTTAGACAAAAAATAGATGTTAAAATCTCTGTACAGCCTTATACTTCAGATCCAGTAAACATTCCACTGAACCAAATTAGCCTACAGTGCTTCGAGAACATAGAACAGGAAGAGCTAGACAAAATTATAAATAGTTCAAAACCAGCTACGAGTATGCTAGACCCAATTCCAACAAAATTACTGAAAGAATTGCTACCTGTAATAGGAGAACCTCTTCTTAACGTTATCAACTCTTCTTTGTCATTAGGACATGTTCCAAACTCTTTCAAGCTCGCTGTTATTAAGCCTATTATTAAGAAACCACAACTGGACCCCTGCAACTTAGCTAATTATAGGCCTATTTCAAATCTTCCATTTATGTCTAAAATACTAGAAAAGGTAGTTTCTGCCCAATTATGCTCCTTTCTGCAGATGAACAATGTTTTTGAGATGTTCCAGTCAGGTTTCAGGCCTCATCACAGAACAGAAACTGCATTAGTGAAAATAACCAACGATTTACTATTAGCTGCTGACCAAGGGTGCATCTCGCTGTTAGTCCTGCTAGATCTTAGTGCCGCATTTGACACAATTGACTAAAATATCCTCATAGATCGCTTAAACTCTACAGGTGTCCAGGGAACGGCTTTACAATGGTTCAAGTCATACTTAACTAATCGTTACCAGTTTGTGAATATTAATAGACAACCTTCACAAGTCAGGCCAGTAAAGTATGGGGTGCCTCAAGGATCAGTTTTAGGCCCTTTGTTGTTTACAATTTACATGCTGCTCCTGGGAGACATTATTAGAAGACACGGGATCAGCTTTCACTGCTATGCAGATGATACTCAATTATATATTTCTACTAAACCTGACGAGACGTCTAAACTATCAAAACTAACTGAGTGTATTAAAGATGTTAAAAACTGGATGACCAACAACTTCCTTCTCTTAAACTCAGACAAAACTGAACTATTACTTTTAGGACCTAAATCCTGTACACAGCAGATCTCACAACTCGACCTGCAACTAGAGGGATGCAGAGTCAGCATTAGCTCTACTGTTAAAGATCTGGGTGTCATATTAGACAGCAATTTAACTTTTGAAAGCCATATCTCCCATATCACAAAAACTGCATTCTTTCATCTGAGAAATATTGCTAAGCTACGAAGTATGCTATCCACCTCAGATGCAGAAAAGCTAGTTCATGCTTTTATGACTTCTAGGCTGGATTACTGTAATGCTCTGCTCGCTGGTTGCCCAGCCTCCTCTATTAACAAACTTCAGCTAGTACAAAATGCAGCCGCCAGAGTTCTTACCAGGTCTAGAAAATATGATCATATCACCCCAATTTTATCCTCGTTACACTGGCTGCCTGTTAAGTTTCGTATT
>CAIGQQ010016359.1:0-14574 GCA_903798035.1 Danio albolineatus | reverse complement strand
ATATATATATATATATATATATATATATATATATATATATACAGCATGTCACAAAAGTGAGTACACCCCTCACATTTCTGCAAATATTTTTTCTTTTCATAGGACAACATTGCAGAATTGGCTCTTTGACACAGTGAAAAGTCAGGGTACAGTTTGTATAGCAGTGTAAATTTATTGTCCCCTCAAAATAAGTAAAAATACAGCCATTAATAGCCCTGCAACAAAAGTGAGTACACCCCTAAATAAAAATGTGTAAACTCAGCACAATTAGTCATTTTCCTTCCCGTGTCATGTGATTAGTGTTAGTGTTACACTGTCTCAGGTCTCACCAGATAGCAGGTGAGTTCAATTTGGTATAAAAGCTCTTTCACTCTCTCAACCTGACCAGTGAAAGTTAAACATGGCACCTCACGTCAAACAACTCTCAGAAGACCTGAAAAAACAAACTGCTGCTTTAGATAAAGATGGCCTAGGCTATTAGAAGATAGCCAACACTTTGAAACTGTGCTGCAGCACAGTGGCCAAGACTATCCAGCGCTTTAAGAGCACAGGTTCTTCTCAGAATAGGCCTCGCCATGGTCAGCCAAAGAACCTGAGTGCACATTTTGAGCGTCACATCAAAAGATTGTCTTTGAAAAACACACGGATGATTGCTTCCAGTATTGCTGCAGAGATAGAAGGGATGGGAGGTCAGACTTTCAGTGCTCAGAGGGTATGCCACACACTGCATCAAATTGATCTACATGATTGTCGTCCTAGAAGGAAACCTCTTCTAAAGATGATGCACAAGAAAGCTGGCAAATAATTTGCTGCAGACATGCAAACTAAGGACCAGGATTACTGGAACCATGTCCTGTGGTCTGATGAGACCAAGATAAACCCATTTGGTTCAGATGGTGTCAAGTGTGTGTTGCAGCAACCAGGTGAGGAGTACAAAGACAAGTGTGTCTTGCCTGTTGTCAAACATGGTTGTGGGAGTGTCGTGATTTGGGGCTGCATGAGTGGCATTGGGGAGTTACTTTTTATTGAGGGAAACATGAACACTAACATGTACTCTGACATACTAAAGCAGAGCATGATCCCCTCCCTCTGGAAACTGGGCCACAGAGCAGGGTTCCAGCACAATAATGACCCCAAACACACGTTTATCTGAATTAAGAATGTGTTTAAGAATCACGCCATTATTTGAACAGTGTATGTGTATCAGCTTTAGTTGCGCAATCGGTCAGCGTGCGGTACTTATAAGACAGCTAAAACAGCCAAAGCTTTTTTACCTGAAATTTTTTGAAACAAGAATGTGTTTAAGAATCACTTCATTAATTGATTAGCAAATGTACATCAGCTCCAGTGGCGCAATTGGTCAGCGCGCGGTACTTATAAGACAGTACAATGCAGAGCAATGCCGAGGTTGTGAGTTCGAGCCTCACCTGGAGCATTTAGAAGACAAGTGGGATGAAAGTCAGGATTGTCCAGAGTTGATTGTTGAGGGTAACCAACCTGCAGATTATACCCTACGAGCAAATCTAATATACATGAACTAAACCTTCATCTTCTCCCAAAGCATTCATGCTACAGTTATCTGAATCAAGAATGTACTTAGGATTCACTGCATTATTTGAATATATTGTATACCTCAGCTCCAGTCGCGCCAGCTCCCAGTACTTATAAGATAGTCTAATGCATAGCAAATCTGAGGTTGTTAGTTCTGGCCTCACCTGGAGTGTGTTTTTAAGACAAAGAAGACAAGTGAGGTGAAAATCAGGATTGTCCAGAGATGGTTGTCGAGGAGAACCAACCTGCAGATTGTACCTTTTATGGTAATCTATAACACCTGAACTAAAGCAATGTCTGGCAAAGCTTTTTAAGCCAAAGTTATCTGTATATAGGGTGTGTTTAAGAATCACTGCATTATTTAAAAAGCTTGTGTGCGTTAGCTCCTACGGTGCAATTGGTAAGCGTGTGGCTCTTATGAGACAGTACAGTGTAAAGCAATTACGAATTGTGAGTTCAAACCTCACTACGAGCATGATTTAAGGACAAAGAAGACGAGTGTGGTTAAAGTCAGAATTGTCCAAACTTTGTTGTCAAGTGTAACCAACCTTTAAATTGGACCTTCCATGCTAATCTGTTACACTTGAACTAAACCAAAAGTTTTTAAATCTAAATTTATCTGAATTAAACATGTGTTTAAGAGTCACTGCATTATGTAATTAGGATGTTTGTATCAGCTCCAGTGGTGCAATCGGTCAGTGCGTGGTATGTGTGATACAGTACAGTGCATAGCAATGCTGAGGTTGTGAGTTTGAGCCTCACCTGGAGCACATTTAAAGCATTAAGAAGACAAGTGGGATGAAAATCAGGATTTTCCAGAGTTGATTGTTGAGGGTAACCAACCTGCAGATTACTTAGGATTCACTGTATTATTTGAATATATTGTATACCTCAGCTCCAGTCACGCAAGCGGTCAGCGCTCAGTACTCATAAGATAGTCTAATGCATAGCAAATCTGAGGTTGTTAGTTTGGGCCTCACCTGGAGTGTGTTTTTAAGACAAAGAAGACAAGTGAGGTTAAAGTCAGGGTTGTCGAGAGGGGTATAAACGGAGGTCGGAGACAGCTCCAAGTGGGTGGGACTTGAACTCCAAGTGGGTGGGCCTTCGAGCTCCAAGTGGGCTGTAAAAACCTGGAATTTTTATTTATTTAATGTGTTGTACATGACACAGAGTCCAATATTGTGTTTTATTATTGTCTACACCTAAACCTATCCCTAAACCCAACCTCACAGTAACCTGTTGTGTTTTATTAACGTCTTCACCTAAAGCCAACCTCCCAGTAACCTGATGTGTTTTATGAATATCCGCTCCACCTACACCACCTAAACCCAACCTACTTGCGGTTTAAGTCCCTCTCACTTGGAGGTCACCCAACCTACTTGCGGTGTAATCCCTCCCACTTGGAGTTCTCCGGGCTGCAGCAATACCTACTTGGGATTGTCCAGAGTTGGTTGTTGAGGATAACCAACCTGCAGATTGTACCTTTAATGGTAAGCTATTAGACCTGAACTAAAGCAATGTCTGCCAAAGCTTTTTTTAGCCAAAATTATCTGAAGGATGTGTTTAAGAATCACTGCATTATTTAAAAAGCTTTTGTGTGACAGCTCCAGTGGTGCAATTTGTCAGTGCGTGGCACTTATGAGACAGTACAATGCAAAGCAATTATAAATTCTGAGTTCAAACCTCACTACGAGCATGGTTTAAGGACAAAATAGACAATTGTGCTTAAAGTCAGAATTGTCCAGAGTTCCTTGTCAAGTGTAACCAACCTGCAAATTGGGCCTTTCATGCTAATCTGTTACACCTGAGCTTTTTTATCTGAATTAAGAATGTTTTTGAGGATCACACCATTATTTCAACAGTATCTGTATATCAGCTCCAGTGGTGCAATTGGTCAGCACTGTACATATAAAACAGTACATTGCATACCCATGTTGTGGTGGTGAGTTCGAGCCTCACCTAGAGATGAAGAAGACAAGTGGGATCAAAGTTAGAGTGATCGAGAGTAACCAAACTCCTGATTGTACCTTCTATGCTGATCTATTACACCTAAACTAAAACAATGTCTGCCAAAAATTTTTTAGCACAAATTTTCTGAATCAAGAATGTGTTTAAGAATCACTGCATCAATTGATTAACATATGTACATCAGCTCCAGTGGCGCAATCGGTCAGCGTGCGGTACTTATAAGACAGTACAATGCATAGCAATGCCGAGGTTGTGAGTTCGAGCCTCACCTGGAGCACACTTTTAGTATTAAGAAGACAAGTGGGATGAAAGTCAGGATTGTCCAGAGTTGAATGTTGAGGGTAACCAACCTGCAGATTGTACCCTACGAGCAAATCTAATATACCTGAACTAAACCTTCATCTTCTCCCAAAGCATTCATGCCACTGTTATCTGAATCAAGAATGTACTTAGGATTCACTGCATTATTTGAATATATTGTATACCTCAGCTCCAGTCGCACAAGCGGTCAGCGCCCAGTACTTGTGAGATAGTCCAATGCATAGCAAATCTAAGGTTGTTAGTTTGGGCCTCACCTGGAGTGTGTTTTTAAGACAAAGCAGACAAGTGAGGTGGAAGTCAGGTATGTCCACAGTTGGTTGTCAAGGATAACCAACCTGCTGATTGTACCTTTTATGGTAATCTATTACACCTGAACTAAAGCAATGTCTGCCAAAGCTTTTTTGGCTAAAATTATCTGAATGAAGGATGTTTTAAAGAATCACTGCATGATTTAAAAAGCTTGTGTGCATCAGCTCCAGTAGTGCAATTGGTCAGTATGTGGTTCTTATGAGACAGTACAATGCATAGCAATTATGAAGTTGTGCGTTCCAACCTCAACTTGAACATGGTTTAAGGACAAAAAAAAAAAAAAAACAAGTATGATGAAAGTCAGAATTGTTCTGACTTCCTTGTTAAGTGTAACCACACCTGCAGATTGGACCTTCCACGCTAATCTATTACACCTGAACTAAAACGAAGCTATCAAAGCTATTTTATCTAAATTTATGTGTTGAAGGATCACACCATTATTTGAACAGCGTCTGATTAACAACTCCAGTGGTGCAATTCATCAGCGTGCGATAATTGTAAGACAGAATGTTGCATAGCTATACTGAGGTTGTGAGTTTGAGCCTCATCTGGTGCACGGTTTTAGGATAAAGAAGACAAGTGGGATTAAATTTAGAATGGTCCAGAGTTGGTTGTTGAGGGTAACCAAACTGCTAATTGTACCTTTTATGCTGATCTATTACACCTGAACTAAAACATTGCCTGCTAAAGCTTTTTAGCTAAAATTTTCTGAATCAAGAATGTATTTAAGAATCACTGCATTAATTGATTAGCCCATGCACATCAGCTCCAGTGGCGCAATCGGTCAGCGCGTGGTACTTATAAGACAGTACAATGCATAGCAATGCTGAGGTTGTGAGTTTAAGCCTCACCTGGAGCACACTTTTAGTATTAAGAAGACAAGTGGGATGAAAGTCAGGATTGTCCAGAGTTGATTGTTGAGGGTAACCAACCTGCAGATTATACCCTCTGAGCAAATCTAATATACCTGAACTTAATCTTCATCTTCTCCCAAAGCATTGAATCAAGACTGTATTTAGGATTCACTGCAGTATTTGAATAAGTTGTATACCTCAGCTCCAGTTGCGCAAGCGGTGAACGCCCAGTACTTATAAAAGATAGTCTAATGCATAGCAAATCTGAGGTTGTTAGTTTGGGCCTCACCTGGAGTGTGTTTTTAAGACAAGTGAGGTGGAAGTCAGGACTGTCCAGAGTTGGTTGTCGAGAATCCGTGTATCATTCGTTCAAACCTCATTGTTCATTCAAACCTCATTGTTTTTCCATTATTTGTTTGCTGAAAGAAAAGGAAAACATGAATAATGACTCTTTAACTGATTTTCTGATCTTGCGTTCAGATCAAAAAAGGAAAAAAACAAATAACGAGATTAAACTGATTTTAATTTTGATTTTTTAATTTATCCAAATTACATGACTGAAGAAAACGGCTGTTTTTAGGTTTTTCATTTGCTCACAAAAAAAATGAGATTTTGGCTTTATTTTCGTTTTTTGATTTTAGGGAAGGAAAACGAATAAAGGACTATAAAATTCATTATACACATGTAGGCATGCTGAAACGCCCATTTCCCTCTGATTGGTCAACCAAATCTGAGCTCGTGACGATGCACTAAAAATAAAAGTCCTCTGCGGCTTTGTTTGAATTATTATTATTTAATAATATAAGTTTACATATTCTATCATTTGAACCACACACAGTTAGCAGACTTCATTGCGTATGCATAAATTAAATAAAAACGTAAGTTAGCAGTATATCAGACATTTGTCATTAAAATAAGGTCATATCTTTGCCAAACGTTTGCTGCTGTGCACCTGATGCTGAGTGAAGATAGCAATTTCCAAGCAGAACCTGGTTTGCATGATTGTTTTCGAGCAAGGCAAGGCGGTTTCCTTCCCTAACTCGTTTTTTCGTTTTTTTTTGTTGTTTTGTGAGCAAATGAAAAACCTAAAATCAGCCGTTTTCTTCAGTCATGGCAATTTGGATAAATTAAAACATAAAAATTTTAATCAGTTTAATCTCGTTATTTGTTTTTTTCCTTTTTTGATCTGAATGCAAGATCAGAAAATCAGATAAAGAGTCATTATTCATGTTTTCCTTTTCTTTCAGCAAACAAATATTGGAAAAACTTTTTTTTTTTGTTTAAATTTGAAAAAACGATTGAACGAATGATACACGGATTTGAGTGTATCAATTGTTTGTATATTTAAACTCCCTTTCTGACACATTAACTTAGTTTTTTTATTTACCTAAAAAATAAAAATAAAAGTATATTTATGAACAGGACATTTAATAATCTGTATGAGTTTACTTCTCATCTATTATTTGGCCATGTATCTTTTATCCCCTCTACTGGACGCATCAGGAACAACAGGGGAGTAAAACTGCCTGGGTCCAAGTCTGCAATAACCTAAAATGATACTTTTAGAAAGATCTTTACACACCGCTAATGTCAGCGATGGTCAGACACTAATGCAGGTCACACTAGTTAATCAACGTCATCGTTTCTCGAACACATTCTTATTTAGAACGCCACTGACAGCAACGCCACCGCGCCGCCATATTCAGGTGCAGTGCGCGATTTCCTTGAAGCGCTGTAGAAGATGATGATAATAATAATAATAATAATAATAACAATAATAATAACAATAATAATAATATTAATATTAATACTAATAATTATCTTAAGGATTTTGGTCCCTGTAACTGAATGAAGGAGCTGCTGTTTTCTCAGATATAAAATATAATAACGCTTATATTTAATAACTGATTATAATTTCATGGTGTAAAAAACTCCAGTTACCTAGAAGTAAGAAAGGTCAAACGTGTCATGTATATTGTATAAAGAGAGATGTATTATCAATAAATTTATCCTTTATGCTGGAATCCTCTTTTTTCTTACAGTTTTATAACAGTTAACAAAAACATTTATAAAAAGTAACGAATTACACATTATTACAATAGTACAAATGACATACAATAATGTAGAATAAAATAATACATTATATTTGAAAATATCAACAATAGTAAAAAAAAATATTGAAGATAGACTGCCAGAAGATATAAATTAACTGTTTCTCTGTAACTCACTAATTCAAGGCAAACAGCTGTATTCAAAAGTAAAATATGAACAAAAGCTAATACTTCTACAATAGCACTAACTCAAACAGTGTCCTACTGTACAATGACACTGAAAAGACTAATGCAATGTTAACAGATGGTGAAGATGAAGTACTGAAGTGCTGAAAGACTTGTATGATGTATGGCAGCATGTTCTCTGATCTGTGATAGGGCGATGACCTGATGTCTCATTTCAATAATAACTCAATCATTTCTCATAAATATGATCAACTATGTTAAATCCTAGACAGTATACACTCAAAAGAGGTTTGTCTGGTAATCTTCACACTCCATATGGTCAGATAAGTAGTTTATTAAGTATCTTGAACTGGTAAAGCTGGTCCTCTGCAGAGGAGAGACAGGTCAAAGGTCAGTGCTTATACATGAGCTGTCAATTAAACAGCACAACTGGATGTCTTGGGAATCTTTTTGATTGCTCTGGCCTCACCTCCAGGACAACCGTTGATAAATTGACAGTTTTTTAAATCATTAAACAAGTCTCTTCTCATGCAGTCTAATACTAAGCTTTCATCCCAAAACACTCCAATACATTTTCTAGAGCCTTTTGGAGTTACTTAGAAATAGATGAGTGTGGCCCTAAGGTTATTATAGTACTTATATGATACTATGATTTCACAGGCCATATGTTTAGGTTAGAAAAAAAAAAGTTCCCTGCTGGCTAACAATGACAGTCAGTAACCTGTTAATTTCATATTGAAAAAAAAATAAAAAAAATAATAATAATAATAATAATAGAGGCAAATTGATACTCCCGCCAAAATATCAGTTTTCTGCTCAGAAACCCGTGACATTGACTGTGGTGGTACATTTCATGCTGTCCAATACCTGCAAAAACACTCATTTCAGAAACCCTTCAAACAAACAAACAAACAAACGTCACCAAGCCTACAGGATGAAGTCTTAAAGGGACAGCTCACCCAAAAATTACAATTCTGTCATAATTTACTCACTTTTAACTTTTTCCAAAACTATTTGTTTTTTGGTCTGTTGAACAGAAAAGAAGATATTTTGAAGAATGTTGGAAACCTGTAACCTTTGACCTCCACACTAGGAAAAACAAATGGAAGTCAATATTTACAGGTTTACAACATTACTCAGAATATCATTTAATAAATAAGCATGTTATGTTTCGGGTGCTGTACGGTGTAGCACTTTTGGCTACAGATGAACAACAGTTATACTTCATACATTCATATGGGACATTTGATCAGTGAACATTCTCTTTCTTGGGCGCCACGGTGGCCGAGTGGTTAGCACGTTCGCCTCACAGCAAGAAGGTCGCTGGTTCGATCCCCGGCTGGGCCAGTTGGCATTTCTGTGTGGAGTTTGCATGTTCTCCCCGTGGTTGCGTGGGTTTCCTCCGGGTGCTCCGGTTTCCCCCACAGTCCAAAGACATGCGGTACAGGTAAATTGGGTAAGATAAATTGTCCGTAGTGTATGTGTGTGAATGAGAATGTATGGATGTGTTTCCCAGAGATGGGTTGTGGCTGGAAGGGCATCCGCTGTGTAAAACAAATGCTGGATAAGTTGGCGGTTCATTCCGCTGTGGCGACCCCGGATTAATAAAGGGACTAAGCCGAAAAGAAAATGAATGAATGAACATTCTCTTTCTCCCTCTCCGGCACAAACACACACACAAGTATTGTTTCAAAACACCATAGTAATTAGTAAAACATAGGAATAAATCTAAAACACTGTTTATGCTGTTACATATCCAAATAAATAAATTGAATTTAAAGAACAAACAATCAATCAAACAGCACAGTGAGAAAAAACAAAAAAGACAGTAGTACAAATATTTCTTAACCCTAATAGATTTATTACAATAGCAGTGACAGAAATAGTCGAGTAACATCACAAGAAACAATGTGTTCATAAAAAACTACTAAACATGGCTGTATGTAAACATTTACTAATTGTTTTAATTTACTAATTGTCACTAAATGACACGTAACACCTAATTAAGTATTGATATGTTCTCATTCAACGCCATCACTTCCACTGTTTTATATAGACTAAGACAAGCAAGTATAATACATCTGTAACATTTGTGTGTGTACCAGCTCATGTTGACACAGCAGGAAATGAAACGGCTGACATAACAGTCAAAGACGCACTTAAATTAACATCACCTGATAGTCGAAAGGAAATGGAAAATGATAAAGTAGTATGCTATCAAAAGTGGAAACGAAAAGGGAAGACTTGTAATACATGAAGCCCTTTACTTAACAAACAAAACAACATTAGACAGAGTAAAGGACTGCAAAGTTTTAGAGAGGATCAGACTAACAAGACTAAGAACAGGACACACTAAACTCAACTGAACTCTTCACATTAAGGGTGAGCATTGTGGAGACGACATAATTATCAAAAATATGCAGAGTAAAGGAAACTGGTAGAACATGCGCTAATGATGTGTCCTTGGTATGAGTTTTAATCAGATGTGATTTTGAACTGTCTAAACTGCCTCTCAGACAGTCTTTGTTTCACCAGCAGGTCCTATTGTGCTGAAACTAGCCTTTTCCCACAATTTCAGTCCTCATAAAACTTGTTTATGGAACAATCGCTTTGTTTTACATCGAAATAAGTCTTTATTTTATGAAAACTGGGTTAAATATAATGTTTCCTTCATTGGATATTATGGACAGCCATGGTGACATTCTTAATTACAATAACTTCTGCTTCAAACATGGTTCTGCTTCTCACCCTAAAGAGTTTTACACAATTATTAATGCTATTCCTAAAAACATCACAGTATTGATCAGAGGTATTCTTTCACAATATTCTGTGATGTTTTCTCTTCCATCTCTGTTTTTCGGCCACTTTATGTCTAAGAGATCCAAAATGTAATAAGTTTTAAAGGAATATTCTTATTCAAAGGCTTCATCCTAATCAGCTCAGACCTCATTTTATTGTTAAAGAAAAAATAAGAACAAGTTACATTTCTTAAACAATTCTGGCCAAAATAAAAGCGCTTCAGTTTAAAATTATTAATGATGTGTATCCATCAAAAGAATTTCTAAGATTAATATCTGATACTGAGGATAACTCTTGTCAATGTTGTGAAAGTGATATTAAAACCACTGAGCAGATTTTCTACAATTGCACATACTCTGTTCATTTATTTATTATTTTATTTGTTTATTTATACAGGGACAATGTACAACATGACATGTTGTGCCAGAGTTAGCTGTAAAGCTAATTTACATCTGTAGTCCCTGGGCAGGAAGTTGTAACAAATTTAGTAAATGAGTTTAACAGTGGAAAAATACAAAATACACTTAAAATACAGTACACACAATACATTAGTCAATAAAATCAAATCAATGGTTACATATTTGATTTTGTTTAAGCCAAATTTTAAGAAGAGTTTTAAAATGATTAAAAGTGGTCGTCTCTCTAATATGCACTGGTATTTTATTCCATCTTTCTGCTTCTTTGACTGAAAAAACTGATTGTCCAAAAGCAGTTCTCTTGAGTTTAACTGAACTATCACCTCTAACCGAAGACCTTGTCTGTCTTTTATTGTCCTTGCAGACTATTACACATTGTTTGAGGGGTGGTGGAGCAAGATCATTAAATATCTTAAACATTAAACACACATCAGCATAGAATAAAAAACTATCGAATGTTAATAATTTATATTGTGCAACAGAGTTACAAAAATGATAGCTCCTTGGTTTTTTGGCTAGAAGTTTTACAGTTTGTTTATAGATTATGTACAATGGTTTTAATGTTGTAATGTTCGTGTGGGACCAGCTTGTGGCACAATAAGATAAGTGAGGTAAAATCATTGTATTCATAAAAAGTTTAGCAGCAGCCAAAGGTAACTGATGCCTGATATTTCTATAAATCCTCAGGCTTGCTCTAGCACTTTTAGAAACTTTCTTAATATGTTTTTTAAAATTTAAATTAGAGTCAATAATTATACCTAAATATTTGAAATGATCAACTATATTTATTACTTCTCCATTAACTGAAATATCTGAGCAATGCTCCTCATTTTTCTTAATTGAAAAAAACATTCCCACAGTTTTACTTACGTTGAGGGTAAGACAAGAACAATATAACCAATCTGAAACTTTCTTGAGTGCAGCAGTCAGTATGTTAGCAGCTTGTTCTTTGGTTTTTGCGTGAGTATATACTACTGTGTCGTCTGCATACATTTGGACCTGAACTTCTGGACACACTGCAGGCAAGTCATTAATATATAAACTAAACAGAATTGGTCCAAGAATTGATCCCTGTGGAACTCCAAAATTACAATTGATAAATGTTGAGCATGCACCATTAATTCTCGTACATTGTTTTCTCGATTTTAAATATGACTCCATCCATGATAATGTATTAATAGAAAAATTAAACCTCGATAATTTAGATAGAAGTACATTGTGGTTAACATTGTCAAAGGCCTTTTTAAAATCAAGAAAGACAGCACCAACAACTCCACCCTTATCTAGACTGGATTTAATTTGTTCAATAAAATAACAGTTTGCGGTCTCCGTAGAATGACGTGCTCTAAATCCAAACTGCATAGAGTGTAATGAAAATTTATCTGAATTTAAATGCTCTACCAGCTGATTACAAACAACCTTTTCAATTACTTTAGAGGCAATTGGTAAAATACTGATAGGCCTATAGTTAACAAGGTTAGCAGAATTACCAGTCTTAAATATGGGTGTTATTACTGCTGACTTCCAGGCACTTGGAACATAAGATTGTCTTATTGATAAATTAACAAGGTGAGTTAAAGGTGTACTGAGAACATTTGCATACTTTTTTAAAAATGCTGAATCGCATTCAAAAGCATCTTTCGCCTTAGAGCTCCTGAGTTGACTTAATTTTTAGTATACAAGATTCAGATACTTCACAGATATTAAAAACAGTAAAATCATAGTTTGGTAATATTATGTCTTTGCTTCTTGCACTAAATCCTTGTGCTAAATCTTGGACTGAATCTATAAAAAAATTATTAAATACATTTGCAATTTGATACTTATCTTGAATTAAATGTCCCTGAGATTGTACCTCTACTTTATTATTCATATTTTTCTTTTTTTGCACTTTTTTAATATTCTCCCATACTTCCCTACTATTCCCTTTTGCATTATTTATAAGATCAATAAAAAATTTTGCTTTCGCTTTTCTTAGTTCCCTGACAACTTTATTACGTAGTTGCTGAAATGTTCTTTTATCATGGGCTAACCCTGATTTAATTGATTTCTTTAGGGCATGATCCCTCTGTCTCATTAATTTCCACAATTGTTCATTTAACCAAGGTAAATTTTGCTTTTTTTAGTGAAGGTGATATTTCTACTGAATTTACTTTTAGTTTTATTAATTGCTGCCATTAAACACTCAGAAGCAACTTCTAAATTATCTGTAGACAATATCTCACTCCAGTCTAATTTTTTAATTTCCTCTTCAAATTCATTTTTAAGCTTTTTCGGTATGACATTTAGGACATTTCTTTATTTTGTTGATATAGAAACCTTTGTTTTGTTAGTTTTCTTACCACTAATATAAGATTATGATCGGATATCCCTGTTAATAAATTGATTGACTTTGTTACTCTCTCTGGTTTGTTACTAAAGATCAAGTCAATTTGGGTTTCAGATGATGAAGTAATTCTAGTAGGCCCCTGAATTAACTGCACTAGGTCAAAATTGTTTACTATATCCTGAAGCTTTTTCCTTTGTAACTTTTCAGTCCAATTAATATTAAAATCTCCAACCAAGATTAATTCTCTTTTTGGGTCAAGCTCTTTCATAAGATTTTTAAAATTATCATAAAACCCACTCTTTGATGATGGAGGTCTATATAAACCCATTACAGTAAATGACATACATTGAGATAAAACAACTGTTACAGTAATATATTCTATATCCTTTACGGAATTAAATTCTATTTCCTTACATTTAATGCAGTCCTTCACGTACATAAGCAATCCACCACCTTTTCCAGACTGCCGATCCTTTCTGAAAACTTTATATCCCGGAACAAGATATGCAGTACTTGGGGATAATTCAGTCAACCACGTTTCTGATAAACAGAGCAGATCGAGATTTGAGTTCGTAAGTAACTGTTCCACTTGCTCCGTTTTTGAGACAATGCTTCTGATGTTTAAGTGTCCAACAAGTAATCCTTTAGGCTTTGAGCGCGGATCCCATAATAGTCTCTCGTGGTTTGCAGTTTTGAAAGGTCGAAAATCCTTAATTTCATTATACGCTCGTAGCTTGATGTTTCCCTGTAGGCTTTTGATTCCAAAAGGCTGTGAGTCGTTTATGCTAAAATTAGGTCCCGGATTTTGATGGACATCGCTCGCCAGAAGAAGCGTGATGGCTAAGTAGCTGATTGTTCTCCGAAACAAATGAGATGGTTTCCTTCTTTCAATCGACCGTAAATCCTTTGTTGAAGGAGCCACTTTTCCCTCATTTAACATCACGGAGAAACAGGTAAATTGACTTCTTGGATCAAGAGTTATAACAGCAGCTTGCGCACCTGTCCGTCGCTGATTTATGTTTGTTTCCCAGCAGCAGTGTGTTGATAGGAGTAAAAGTACTATAATATAACCAGTGATAACACTTTTCTGTATCACATCGCCAATATTTCGACCTTGACTAAATGCAAATAAAAGATCAAATAGATCAATTTTTAGTTTGAAACAGGCCGAGTTTGTACCAGCAGCTCCTGCCCTGCCGCCGTACGTCGCCGCCATGTTTTTCCTGTTTTTCCTTCAGATAGTATCTGAGTTAGAATTACATCATTATAATAACTAATTACCAAGGCTATTGTGTTTAAACAGGATTTTCATGGGGTCCTAAAAAGTCTTACATTTACTGAAATGTTGTTTTGTAGGTCTTAAATCTTTTTTCAACAAGTTTTAATTTGACTTTGTTCATGGTTTGATCCCCAATCTGGCCAAAACCCAAACAATCACCAACAATCATCTCAATAAAACTTAAAATTCCTATTCAAAAAGGTCATTTTGACTCAATTTATCATAAGGGTTTAATTATTTTCCTCACAAAAACATTTGTTTAAACGTGCTCCATGTGTTTACTGCTGAGAACATCGACCTGGACAGATTGTTGTGCATAGATTTAGTTTATTGTAGTTTTTAAAACTTTTAAAACATTTGTTCATTTTTTATTTTTTATTTTAAAGAAAGATTATGTTGGGGAAAAGTGTGTGGATTCAAGTAGAGCCTGCATGTTGTTACACAGTATTTAAAATCTTTTGCTAAGTAATATTTAAAATATTGTGATTTAAATTTTATATATATATATATA
>CAIGQQ010016350.1:0-18652 GCA_903798035.1 Danio albolineatus | reverse complement strand
TTTTTTTTTTTTAACTCTAGACTTAAATCGTTCTCATGGGACCTGTAAAATCTCTTTCTTAAAATACCAGTTCGTTTGGATTGCTGAAGGCTACGGGTTGCGTGTAAAGACAACAGTCCTACTCCAGAGAAAGGTCCAAATCTTCCTTTATTAATTGGCATCAACTTGATTGCGTGGGTGTGGTTCTAAAATTAGTACAAATAAAGAATAGACATATGAATATACAGAAAACAGCTTAACATGCAATTAGAAGTAAATGAACTCTGTAATGAACTATACAAACATATTAATGATCATAATGAAATATAAATACGCTGCAAATTAGGATTATAACTTTACTAAACCAAACTGAAGGATTATACCAGTGTAAGGTAACTATCTGTCATCAGCAGGGCATGTACAGGCATGTTCACGTGAACACAGCGGCTGCACTCGTGCATCCAGGGTAATTATAAGCAACACAGTGCGCATGCGCTAGTTGCACTATCACCGTCCGATTACATTTAAATAAAATATTATTCGCATCAAATACATACCATCTGTGCCAAATATATTAACGGATGAACATATTCCCGATAATAAACCAGTTTAGCCGAATTAAATGTATGAATTGGCGTGTTACGGCCTTAATTAGTATGCCTAGGTGAAAACTCTATACAGATACATATTGCAAAGATTTTTAGTAACTTACTTAGAGATGCACGCACACATATGCACAATCCTTGACTTCTCTGCTGATTTGGACGTTATAACACCTGTTTGACAACTTTATTTACAACACTGAACTATATTCTAGCGACCGTTCTTCCCGCGACACTTTCACTTCACTCTGTGGTGAATTTGGCATAGTCCATTTCTTGTGAGATCGCAGGGGTGCGTGGAAGAAACCAAGTCGCGGGGGGGATATTTTCTACAGCCGCCCCCAAATTCAAAGGGTGAATTTGCTATAAAGCCATGGGATAACTGTCAAGAGTGAGTTTCAAGCTAATCTGAGAGTGGGGGCAGGCAGATTATTTTAGCTACGGGCCGAATGTAGGTTTTGTCCTTCACTTGAATTTCGACAGATCTAGTTCGGTCATCATTCCCAGGAAAGATTTTCACAACCTTTCCCACCGGCCACAGGGCACGTGGCAGTTGTTGATCGACAATCATCACGGTGTCTCCGCTTTGAAGGTCGGCCCCTTCAGTTTTCCATTTTTGCCTGATTTGAAGGTTTGGTAGGTAGTAGCGAATGAAGTGCTTCCAAAAGTGGTCAGCTAGGAGCTGGCTGTGTTTCCATCTCCTGCGACTTAACAGCTCAGTATCATGATACATGACTTGGGGTAATGAAGCATCTCGCCGCCCCATCAGAAGGATGTTTGGAGTTATTGGATCGGGATCACTGATGTCTGAAGAAGTGTATGCAATGGGCTTTGAGAATTCCCTCTATCTCTATTAGCACTGTTCTTAATACTTCTTCGCTGACTGTCTGGGTGCCAAGTGTGACTTGAAGGGCAGACTTTAGGGAGCGTATCTCTCTTTCCCAACATCCGCCGAAGTGAGGTGCACTCGGTGGGTTGAAGAGAAATCTGATCTGTTGGCTGGCAAGGTGGGTTTTAAGCTCGGGGTGAAGGGCTGCGAATGATTCTTTCAGCTCTCTTTCGCCTCCTTTAAAGTTGGTCCCCTGATCAGATAGGAGCTCGAAAGGTTTGCCACGTCTAGAAATGAACCTCCTCAGAGCCATTAGGAAGGAATCTGTGTCGATACTGGTGAGTATGTCAAGGTGAACAGCTCGTGATGTCAGGCACTTAAAGATGATTCCCCATCTTTTCTCATTCCTACGTCCCACCTTTATAGTATACGGCCCAAAACAGTCCACACCTGTGGAATAAAAGACTGGCTTATGAGTCTGTAATCTTGCTGGTGGGAGATCTGCCATTCTAGGTGGATTTGGTTGTCCTCGCCACCTTTGACACTCTAGGCATTGATGTTGGTGCCTTTTGACTGCTGCTCGTCCTCGCAGCACCCAGTACTTTCGTCTTAGCTCTGCAAATACCCTGTCTGGCCCTGGGTGATGCAACTCATTATCATAGTCTTTCATTATCAGTTTAGTAATGGGGTGCTGTGAGTCAAGGACAATAGGATGTATGGCGTCCTCTTCTAGTTGGCTGTGTCGACGAAGCCGGCCTCCAACCCGTATCAGACCGGTTGAAGCATCTAATTCAGGAGCGAGGCATAGCAGCCGACTGGTTTTTGGCAACTGTTTACCTGTTCTTAAGCATGTTAAGTCTTCGCCGAAGCAGTCAGTTTGAACTTGGCGGAGGGCTGCCAATTCTGCCTCTTTGTAATCATCTGCTGTGGGTACATTGTCATGGGGTATGTAGGCTTTTAACAGGTCTATGAAGGTAGAGTGTGGCTGCTGGTCTGGGTTAGTTGGAGGGGAGGTAGTTAAACCACAAAAGGTTGCATTTTTCAGTTCGTTGTCAGGGTTAGTGTATGTTAGTGGTGGCATCTCTGGCCAGTAATTTGATGTTTGACTGAGAAATTTTGGCCCCTGGTACCATCTGCTTTCGCAGCCTATTTCACGAACAGTTTTGCCCTTTGTGAGGTCATCTGCGGGATTTTCCTGTAATGGCACATACCTCCATGCATCATTTTCAGTAAGCTCCTGTATCTCTGCCATTCTGGTGCCCACAAACACCTTAAAACGACAGGATTGAGACAATAGCCAATGGAGCACAGTGGTTGAGTCAGACCACAAAGTGATGCTCTGAATAGGCAGAGTTAGTTCTGTTCTCAACACCTTCGCAAGCTGTGCACCCATCAAAGCTGCGCATAGCTCTAAGCGAGGGATGCTTTGCTGTTTTTTAGGGGCCACTCGGGATCTCGCAGTGACAAAGGCTACTTCCACCCTGCCCTCTTGGTTTTCAGTCCGCAGGTATCCTACAGCACCATATGCTTGTTCGGAGGCGTCGCAGAAAATATGGATCTGCCTTGAACTGGTGGGATGATCGAGCTCTTGAGTACTGTAACAACGTGGCCAGCTGATGTACTGTAAATCACTTAGCTCCTTTTCCCAGGCTTTCCATGAAGTCAATAGCTCCTCTGGCAATCGTGGGTCATCCCATTCTCGTTTTTTGTCCCATAGTCGTTGCACAATTACTTTGGCTCTTGTTGTGTATGGCACAATGTAACCAAGTGGGTCGTACTGACTGGCTAGAACATGATAGATACTTCGCATAGTGGGTATTGGGTGGGCGGTTTGATGTGGTTTGTAGGAAAGAGTGTCTGATAAACAGTGCCAATGTAGTCCGAGAGTTGACTCTTGTGCGTCCTGATGGCCTTCACTGAGCCATTGAATACTGCTTTGTGACTGAGCTTCTGTAGGCAGGTGGCTAATGACTGCTGGTTCGTTGCTTGCCCATTGTCTTAACTCAAAGCCTCCTGAGCTTAATACCTTGCTTAGTCTGTCTACACAATCCTTCGCCTCTTCCTGCACAGTAAAACTTTGAAGACAGTTGTCCACGTAGAATGATTTCTCCATTGAGATCTGTGGGCCCATTGCCTCATTGTGGTCCTGAATATGCTTCTGCAGAGCATAAGTGGCACAGCAGGGGCTACAAGTAGTGCCAAAGGGGAGGACCTGCCATTCGTAAACATCAGGTGTCTTTTCTTTCTGCAAGTCTCTCCATAGGAATCGCAGTAGTGGTTTGTCTTCCTGCAGGAGGCGCACCTGGTGAAACATACCACGGATATCACTGCTAACTGCGATGGAATGTTCTCGAAAACGCAGTAGAACTGCTAGGAGGGAGGGACTGAGTGTTGGTCCAGGAAGCAAGAACTCGTTTAGGCTGTTTCCTTTGTATGCAAATGAGCAGTTAAACACAACCCTGTTTTTCCCATTATGCTCTACCATATGATGTGGTATGTACCAGCTTTCTTTAGACTGCTGCACCTGCTCTGGGGTAAGTTTTGTTATGTAACCAGCTTCTTGTAACCTGGTTATCTCTTCCTGGTATGCGGCAGCTTGGTTAGGTTTCTTTCCCAGACGATTTTCAATTCCCCTTAGTTGTGGCAGCACAGCTTCTGTGGGGGCATGAAGACGCGGCATGGTCTTAGACCGCAGAAGCGGAGTTGCATATCGCTGGACGCCATTCACATCAACTCTTACAGTTTTAAGCTGAAGCAGTTGGATAGACTCATAGTCTTGCTGTGATCTGGTTAGAACTTTCTCACTCTGATACGGGAGGATGTCTACCTTCCAAAGTTTTTCCACATCAGCATACAGGCTGTCAACATGTTGTACACTGGTAAAGAAACACTGCTGGGGGGAAATTCTGTTAGAAATTTCCTGAGCAGGACCTTGCAATGTCCATCCCAATCGGGTTTTCACGGCCGCAGGGCCTCCAGGTGGGCCTAGTTTGACTGGTTCGATAAGGGTTATGAGGTGTGGACAGTCAGAGCCAATAAGTAGAACAGGCTTTACCTTGTGAAGATGTTGAAGTGGTAGGCCGGTGAGGTGCTTGTACTTCCTTTGTAGAACTTTTACTGGGTGAGTGTGTTCTGCGAGACCCAGACTTTCAGCTGTAAAGGCACTCCGTATCCTAAACACCTTACGAGGGTTCTCCATTGAAGACACTGTGAAGTTTACGGCCGCCCCGTGAATGGTCTGTGTCTCTTGCCTGACCGTGCGCAGTACTAAGTCCTCTGGACATCCCTTTAGTTTCAGCTTTTGCACGGCATCATGAAGGATAATAGTCCGCTCAGACCCATCGTCAAGGATAGCATATGCCTCCATAGCTTTGTTGCCATTCCTGATTAGAATCTTGGTTACCTTCAACAAAATCTTACTGTCACGGGTGGGACGATCAACGTATAAGACTGCGCTGGATGAGACAGGATTTTCTCTGCTTCTGTCATTTAGGTCATGTAAAGCCACCAGGTGTTTCCGGTTACAAATCTGGCACGGGGCTTTCAACGTGCAGTGGGCTGCTTGGTGACCACGTCCACAGCGCCAGCACCGGTTTTGCGTTTTAATCCAGCTAACCTTTTGCTCTCTGGTCAGCACCTTAAAGTTCTCACAGTGGCTTAGAAAGTGTCTATTGCTATCGCAGTATGGACAGTAAGTGACTATGTGTTCTCTCTTAACTGTAGGTGGTTTCTGTTCATTGGCTGATAATGCTGGAGTGTTCACTGGTTTCTCTGTACCCAGAAAGATGGCAGTGGGTCTGTGGGTTTGCCTAGCGTTTCTTCTTATTTCTTTCCTCTGCACTAACGGCCCTTGTGGGTGGTACTCAGTGTGGTCCTCCTGGACTTGAAGCTCATACTCAAGCCATTCTGAGAAGTCCAACAGTGTGGGAATGATAACTCCCAGAGGATGGTTGTACCTTTTAAACCCCGTCCTGAGGTCATGAGGCAGTTTACTCATTAGCCTGGAAACGTGGGACCCACATTCAAGCTCAGTCTTTCCCCTTTGTCCCAACTGTTCCAGCATACTGACTAGGGAACGTACATTAAGTGCAAACATACGAAAGGCATTTACATCTCCACCACGAATGTTCGGTCCGTCCATCAATTCGGCAATTCGCTGTAAAGCGAGCTGGTGAGGTTGGCCATACATTTTATCCAGAGCTCTCATGGTATTTGTAAAGGGAAATCTAGAATTGCTGTATGAATCTGACACAAGAAGTGCTTCTTCCAGCTTCAAGTGGTCAGTAAGGATCTGAAATTTGAATCGTTCAGTGGCGTCCTCAGGCAGAATGTTTTCTAGAGCTATTCTCAGTCTAGAGAACTGTCTTGGGTCAGGGGCTGTTAGATAGGGGATAGTTGGTGCGGGCCCTCTGTATGCCTTTTCTTGACTGGGTGGAGGCTGGTTATACATGTAATCTGGGCGAGCTGGTGGCATCTGCCCGTATGCGGTGTCGTCAAACTGCTGTATTAGTGGTGGCTTGGTGAAGGAGGGGTATCTGGTTTGTGAGCGGTTACTGTGATGTGTCTGGAAGGTTTCTCTTTTGTGCATGGGGGGAGGAATTTCCATATTTCTGAATCGCTCAGTTAACTCAGAGCACTCATCATACTCCGCTGGTTGCAGTTCTTGCCTGATGGGAGGTGGTGAGAATATAGATCTGGGAGCTGGGGTCGGGCGATACAGTTGCACACGTTCTGGGCTCATCAAGGGACTACTGGGCTCTGCGGGTGAAGCTAAATGCCCAATGGATTGAGATGAAGCTCTTTGTTCTGCTTTGAGGCTTTGTAGCTCATGCTGCAACATCACATTTTGCTGGCGCATCTCCTGTAACGATGCAACAATACCTGGAATCTGACGCCGCAGATCAACATTTTCTTGTTGCGCTGCATGCAGCATTGATTTCAGTTCTACTTCCTCGTCACTTCCATTAGATACACTTTCCCATTCATCTCTTACAATCCACTGTCCATGCTCAGAAGCTTGACTGATTGGAGGAGTCGCTCTATTGGATCCTTCTGGTGATGAGAGCCTGCGACTTTGTCCAATAGCAGGGAGTGGTGGTTGATATGCCATTGAGGCACCAAGCTCATAATCGGCCAGATGAGCTGGTGGCTGCACCCTTCTCCGTGGGCGCACAACAGGTGTTTCTTTCTCGGTTTGAGACACTTCCATAGCAAGTCAGCCTCCGGCTCGAAGGACCATGTAAAATCTCTTTCTTAAAATACCAGTTCGTTTGGATTGCTGAAGGCTACGGGTTGCGTGTAAAGACAACAGTCCTACTCCAGAGAAAGGTCCAAATCTTCCTTTATTTATGGGCATCAACTTGATTGCGTGGGTGTGTGGAAGAAACCAAGTCGCGGGGGGGATATTTTCTACAGGACCTACTCTGAAATCAACGCACCTTCCGCTCGAAGTAGTCCTGTTGCCTTCAAATATTAGTTTGGATATTTTTTACATACTATAATATAATTATATTATAATTATATTATCTGTCATTGATCTTGAATGACAATAGCCGTATATTTACATTTATAATCGTATAAATGTAATTATTCAAATAAAAGGCATTCCCGCACTGGCGCAGGGATACACTGGCACAGTGGAGCTGCAGCACGGGCCGGAGTCTACTATTAACGGTTCACACAGGACGAGTCGGAGCGAAAATAAGCAGGTAAAAGGCATATTTTCTAAAAAATGATATTATTATTCACGCTTTCAAGTATTGGTAACATCGTTTTGACAGGTTAAAGTACCTTTTAAACACTTTAGCCTTTATGACGATTATTTTCTAGCCGCGTCGGAGTTTGTAAGGCTTAAATCATGCTATTTTTGTTGAAGATGTAGCGTGAAAGGTGTAGTTTTGGGTATTGCCTCATATCGATGAATTAGGATTTTCAGTTGTTGTTTTTTATTCTTTTATAATGCATTTTGTGGCCGTCTAGCCGCCATTTTTCATAGTGTGTTTAATGTATCCGACATAACTTGCGCCTAAAAGCGGACAAATGCTGCTTTTGAACTATTGACGGGTAGTTCTTGAATGATTCATTCATTTTAAATGAATCTTTTATGTGACTCGTGAACGACGAGCCGGAGTGATTCGTTCATTCGCGCGTGCGCACATTTGGAGGTGGAGGAGATTAGTTCACTTTTCAAGGCCACTATCGGGGTTGACTCGTTCATCACATGAAAGACAGAAGCCAATCATATGCAATCAGAGCCGGAAAAAGATTTTATCCGTTCATCTCTCGAATCCTCAGTTAGATCGTTAATTTATCACGTGAAAGACAGAAGCCAATCATATGCAGTTAGAGCTGGAAAGGATTTCTCTTTTACACAGGAGCAGTGTTGTGCAAGTTACTTCAAAGCTGTAATACATTACAGATTACTTGTTACTGTTATATAAATGTAATCCCTTACCTTACAATATTACTGTCTCAAAATTGTAATATGTTACATGACTACATATAACTTTTTTAGTTACTTTCACAAAAACAACTACAGAATTAGAACTTAACATTCTAAAATGACAAAACATGCTGCAGAGCATTTTACATCCAGTTGAAGGCGATATGATGTAGCAGAATGACTGTGACCTATCCAGGCTACTAACAATATAGTGTATAATTGGCAATTTGAAGGCTCAAGACAATGCAAGAAAGCATGGAAGCCAGAATCACAAATGATCTAAGTCTGTTAAAGTATGGTAGAGGTAAAGTGATCATCTGCCAATATCTCGGAATAGCTTGACTATATTCATTAGACACTACAGGCCTATATGTAAACTCCAATGCCATGACAAGATGCAGATTTTTTTTTTCTTATTGTTGCCATTATTTTATTCACTTTAAATTTAAGTGGCTCACAACACAAAACTGTCCTGCACAAAGTGAGCGTGATGAACATAGCTTTCTCAATATAATGCCTGTGCACAGATTTCCTCTGTTTGTGGACTGCTTGCGCGCAAATGTCCTCACGCTCTCTCAAATATGCACTGCTCATGCATACATTTTCTTCCGTGCTCTCAGTACACTGCTCGCTCAGTGAGATTATATGCAGACTCACAATGTGTGTCTTGTGTTCCTTCTTCCTTTTGTGCTTTTTGATATGATTTATATTTGTCCACTATTATTAAAGAGCCCATATGTTGGGTTGAGAACGGTTAAATTTCACTTTTTGAAGTCCCAAACAACAGGATGATATGTATGCAAGGTTAAAAAACACTTTCGATGTCTTATAATATCTATTTATTTTTACCTCATTTTCCCACCGACTCCCATATGAATCGTCTGAGCGAGTCTTTTTCCCCAACCACCTCCTTTCCGTGACGCTACCACGTCACGTCACCACGTCACGTCCGTGTCAGCAGCCCAATGCCAGAACATATTGAAAACAAATCACTGCTTTTGTACAACACATATTGCTATATTCTTCATCATAACAACAAACATTCAGTAATAATTAACACTTCATGGACTATTGTAAGCCAACAAATAGTTTCATTCGGCAGTAAGCTAAATGGCTACCGCTACATGCTGCACGGAGCAAACACAATACAGACAACTACATCCATATTTACCTTGTTACAGTCAACACGACTGGAAGAACACGCTGGTCCAAATAAACTGGGTATTGATCCATCCTTTAACAACAACCGTGCAACAAATCCCGCGTCGTAAGCTGGTAGATTTGTGTAGCTCTCTTCAGAGAGATGACGTGAACACAGCTCCATGTTGGGGATGTAATTCTCAGGTATTTTACTAAAAAAACCAAAACCACTCCAGGTAGGGAAAAGAGATTTCCAGGTAGGGAAAATAACACAGCTTTTCCCTCGCACTTCAGAGCACAGCGTCTACGGGACATGATTTAACCGGAATGCCGATAAGTTTAGTAAAGTTAGCAGCAGTCGTGTTTTCCGGATCAATAACTCATGACCGAAACATTGTTCCTACACAAATAGCACCTCTTTTCAACCGTCGCAATGTATACAATCACCTACAACCTTATTTTCCTAAAAATGAGCTTTGCCTACGCGCTGGACGCATGATATTAAACTCTGTGCAGGCGGCAGAGAGACCGGTCCTTAGGGACCGTCTACAAAGAGCAAAACGCGAAAACCAATACTACCAAAGCTGTCAATAACTTCTCTCTAAATCTTTATACTGCCATCAAACAGTATAAAGATTTACTTAGATATTACTCAGATCACACGTCACTGCTGTCCCGCTGGTTATGCTACAACACTTACTGCGATACAGTGCTTGTTGTCTTCCACTTTTCCTTCCTGTCTGTGGGCGGGGCCGGGCAGTTCAAATTTCCCGGGTCTGCGCGCGCAACTATTATGTTTCGCGTTGACGTCAAGCCGAAACGGCTAAAGACTCGTTCTAATAACGATTCATTTAAACAACAATGAGTCGACTCTTTTATATATGAATCAATCGTTTTAAACACTTTGCACTTTCAGATTTAAGCCTTAGCTGGACGTTTCACTTTACTTAGAGCTGTGTAACACACTGCATGGAAGGTCATTTTCAAAAATCCATAATATGGGCTCTTTAATAACCAAAATACTAAAATAGACTTACATATACATTTTTATATAATAATAAACCAAAACATTTTTGGCTGTGTGTTATATGAGATATTTCCAGTTTCCAACAATTAATGACACAGTGAATAGATGTTGAGTGCAAAGAATACATTTTATTTTTTAAAAAGTTGCACCATACTAATCAAATAAAAACATTTAAACAAAAATATAACGCAAGCAGAAATGTTACTAATAGAATATAGGAAAAACTTGATAAGGTTTTATAGCCTAATGTACTATTTACTCTTCAAATAAATAAAATGTGGTCTTCCACATTGTTAATGAGATTTTGGAGAACATTTTCCCTGTCATCCTCTTCATTTTGAGGAAAAGCTGTTCCACAGGGCCCCTGAACACATCTATTGGCATGTACTGTGTTTTGAACATTACTATAGTAAAGTACTTCAATGAATCTGTTGTGGTAATACTATAGTTGCTATGGTAACACAGCAAGTGAAATATAAACAAATTACCCAGTGCTGTAGTTTTTTTCTTACAATATTATAGTGTATATTATTGTACAATTCACCACACTTTAATGTAGTAAAACTCCACTTTGTATTTCATTTTATCAGTTCACTATTCCTAATACTACAGTATGCTGAAGCATTCATTAACAAGTTTTAAATTATACTAGCCTAAAACATAGGCAGTATACCTAACACTCAAAAACACTAGTATTTATTTTAGAATTTACCAACCTGTAGGTAAATAGTGTAAAAATATCTCTGGATATATAGTATAAGATAATATAATCTCTGGAGAGCAAACGCACAAAATGAGGAGGAAACGTAAGGCACAACTTGTGAGTCTGCATCATCTAACGGAGCCAGAGCACATCATCTGCACGTGAGCAGCCGTGTTTTGAGTGCACGCGAGGAGAAACCGGCGCGCGTTCGCTCGCTCGTATTACATGAACACGTTTGTCATTAAAAATAACACCATATGCACTTACGTCCATCTCGCGAGTCAATTTGCCGCTGTTCCGCTGTGTGTTAGGGCTTGACATTACTGCGCACCGGGCTGAGCCAATAGCCTCGGACCTCGAGCTCAGAAGCTGAAATCATTCCGCGTCAAAAGTAAAAAGTCCCAATATCCAGAGGGAAATTAATGACAACACACGCGCGCGTATATTCATAACCACGAACAGGAAATAGAACTTCGCTATTTTTATTTGTCAATCTCTTGCGGGCGAAAAGTTTGTTGTAACGCACGCGTTACTGAACATGTACCGAGTAAAATATTACTGAAAATGCATTAGTAATGCCTTGCACTACTGCGTTACAGGAAAATGTAATACATTACTGTAATACATTACTTTTATAACGCGTTACTCCCAACACTGCACAGGAGTAAATATGAACAAATATGGGTAACACTCTATTTTAGTGTTCATGTTACATTTTACATGTACTTATTATTGTAGAAATAAATTGTGCATTGATTTATGCAACTAATGTAAATCAATTCCTGATCCAGACCCTAAAGGAATTCTTTACCCCAAAATGAAAACGGTCATACACTTTGCCTTCTGTCAGTAAAAACCCAAAAGAAATTCATTCCAGTGGAGGGACCAAAATCTCTCAGATTTTATAAAAAAAATATCTTCAGTTGTGTTTTAAGGGTTTGGTAAAACATGAGGGTGAGTAAATGAGTTTTTATTTTGGGGCGAACTAACCTTTTAACCCTATAGCAAGTATTGTTAATTCATATTACTGAGTACTTCAATGTACCTACTCTGTGACAAGGACACTATTAAATAAAATGTAACCAACGTATGTAGATGGACATGTCAAATGATTATATGTGTAAACTTTTGTTTCTATAGGTGGACTAAAGAAGACTGCAGAAAGAATGGGCAGAAAGAGCAATCAGGTCACAGCAGTCTTCAAGACTGTGATCAATTTTGTGTCCATCTATACAAATTGTGTTGAGACCAAGTACTGTAACAATGGAGTTTTTATGTTTAATGTTGTCATTGAGTTTTTAAAAGGGTCGGTTCGCTCTAAATTTAAAACTATTATATCTATTCTATTGATTTAAACCAAGGATGTCAAACTCTGATCCTGGAGGGCCACAGCCCTACAGAATTTAGCTCCAAACCTAATTAAAAGTACCTCATACAGCTAATGATGCCATTCGGGCTTATTTGAAAACTAGATTGTATGTGTGTTGGAGGATTGAAACTAAAATCTGTAGGACTGTGGCCCTCCATGGCTTTGGCTCTCCTGCTGTAAACCTAAAAGACTTAAATTAATCTCTAAAACTCAAACAATGTTGTTAATAATAATAATACTAATAAAAACTTGTGACTCTCCATTTAAAGTTTAATAATTACTTTTCAGACAACTTGAATTTAAAAAGCTCCATTTGTATTGATTTTTTTTCTTATTTTAGCTTTTTATAAAAAATGTCTGTGTAGCAAAAATTAATAAGTTTCTGATGGTTTTGAAATATGTAATAACAACGTTTTCATTTCTTAACTGTTTATTGTTTTTGCTTATTAGACTGATTTATTAAGTGTTACATAAGTTTATGTAAAACCAGCTGTTGGGTTGTTGCACCCTATTTTAAAATAAATTGGTAATGTTTGGTGTTTAGCACTACAAAAACATGAAGTTTTATTAAAAATGTCTGAATTATAATAAAGTATTTGATATACTGAACTACTTTGTTTTAATTTCTGATCATTTGTTTTTTAATTGTGTCTTTCATGTTTTGTAATTTTGTAGATGAATGAAAAGTGGAATATTCAAGCAGACAACTGACAATTACCTTATATATTTATGTTGCTTTTATCAATTAATAATTTATTTAACTCGTATAAGACCCACATAGGTCCCACTCATAACCCAGTTAACAATTCAAGGTGGGGCCAATATGGGGCCAAGATGGTTTGTACATGGGTTCCCCACTTGGGCCCTATCTTGGCCCCATATTGGCCCCACCTTGGATTGTTAACTGGGTTATGAGTGGGACCAATGTGGGTCCTATACGAGTTGCCCATTTGGGCCCCACATAAGACCCAGTCAGGCCCCATATGAGATTTATATGGGCTAATTAAGATGGGGCCCACATGGAACCCATGGACAAACCCATATAGGGCCCATATTTTCAGCCCATGGTAGAATGTTGGCTGGGACTTAGCCGGACTAGATTGGGTCTATACTTCACCGAGAAAGTGAAACTACGTGTTTTTCTCGCAGGTACCTCATAAATGTTATTGATGTTGCTTACATGATGGTGTATCATACATATCATAAACATTATTTTGCAAAAAAAACAACATACAACCAAATTTAAGGTTATTCGGGCTAAAATCGGGTCGCACGTAGCCGGACTAGATCTGGTCTATACTTCACCTAGCCGGTGAAATGACGGCTATTGCTTGCTGGGTTATTGTATATCATTTGTACTATTATAATAATGTGTGATTCTTTACTTTTTATAATTGTTTTTGTTAACTGTTATAAAACTGTAAGAAAAAAGAGGATTCCAGCATAAAGGAAACATTTATTGATAATACATCTCTCTTTATACCATAATATACATGACACGTTTGACCTTTCTTACTTCTAGGTAACTGGAGTTTTTTACACCATGAAATTATAATCAGTTATTAAATATAAGCGTTATTATATTTTATATCTGAGAAAACAGCAGCTCCTCCATTCAGTTGCGTCTGTTTACAGCACACATACAAACATACAGAAGTTAGTCAAACTGAGAATCAAAGTTGCTCTTCTTTATATACTCAAAAGATACCGTTACAGGGACCAAAATTCTTAAGAGAATTATTATTATTATTATTATTATTATTGTTATTATTTTTTTTATTATTATTATTATTATTATTATTATTATCTTCTACAGCGCTTCACGGAAATCGCGCACTGCAGCTGAATATGGCGGCGCGGTGGCGTTGCTGTCAGTGGCGTTCTAAATAAGAATGTGTTCGAGAATCGATGACGTTGATTAACTAGTGTGAGCTGCATTAGTGTCTGACCATCGCTGACATTAGCGGTGTGTAAAGATCTTTCTGAAAGTATCATTTTAGCTTATTGCAGACTTTGATCCAGACAGTTTTACTCCCCTGTTGTTCCTGATGTGTCCAGTAGAGGGGATAAAAGACACATGGCCAAATAATAGATGAGAAGTCAACTCTTACAGATTAGTAAATGTCCTGTTCATAAATATACTTTTATTGTTATTTTTAGGTAAATATAAAAGCTAAGTTAATGTATCTGAAAGTGAGTTTAAATATACAAACAACTGATACACTCACCATACTATTTCACATATACAAAAGCCCAATTGCAAATTAATTTAGATTCATTAAATTAGAAAAAATAAAAACACACATAGTTGGATAGTGTAACGATTAACTGTAGCCTAGTTATAAGTTTTCATATAGAGATGTGCTTTTTGTTGTATTGATTATATATAAAGTTGCATTCTGAAAATAACAAAATTATAACTGAAAAAAAAGCATCTTTCTAAAAGTTCCAAGGACCATTTAGCCACACCTGACAAAAACCCAGACATTAGATTTTCTTGAACATTTATTTGAAAAAAAAAGAAGTTTTTTTTGTTGTTGTTGTTGTTGTTGTTGTTTTTGTGTTCTTCCTATACCAGATATCTAATCCTTAAACAGTTAGCAGTGAAAAAAATAATTTCATGTAATTATAAATATATTATCTGGACCTAAGTTAAACATAAAACAGATTTTTTTAAAAATATTTGATTTATGATTTAATAATTTTATGCTCTAAACAATATTCACATATATACTTTTTAAGCTGTTTGGACAGCTATTGTATTTGCAGAACATTTCCAGTCAAATGCATAACAAATCTTACAATAAGATATTCATATTTTAGCTTAACATCTTTAAACAGAATAACAAAAGAAAAAAGGAAAGAAAGAAGAAAAAACAAGAGCAGGTATACACAACATTTACCATAGAGAAGAGGAGTTTAGCTTTTGAAGTATATTCACAGTTCTGGGCGCTTTACGGCTCGAAAGTCCTTTAAGAGTTTCAAAATAGATTTTTAAATCAGCCTTGAAATGGAAGATGTTCGGCTTCTGCTTCCACCATTTACACGTGTGTATATGAAACTTGCCTAATAATATCAAAAGATTTAACATAAACAGGAGATTCTTATCTATATCTTTTTTATCTACGTAAATATGACGTCTCTTTTCTTAATGATAACTGTATGACCACTCAGTATATTAAATAGACATTCAACATCAAACCAGAAATATTTAACATACATACCATCTAATAGAATCTCATTTTTAACGGTTAGTTTATTTGCTTCACTGTAACCCTGCAAAAGCCTCACCAGGCCGGCTGGTATTGCATCAATTACTCTACTATAATCTCGTGGAGGCGCTGGAAAACTAAACTTCTCTAAAAATTCAGTATAAGTCAATAAATATCCTTCATTGTTTAATAACTGTGAGACCAATAGAATATCTTTTTTAACCCAGTTATTATAAAAAAATGATTTGTTCCTATATCTGACGGCTTTATTATTCCATATTATTTGTTTATGAGGAGAAAAATTGTGTTTGTATAGAAAAATCCAACATAAAAGAGCCTGTCTGTGAAAATTAGACAACTGAATGGGGAGTTTATTAATCTCAAAGTCACACTTTAAAAGAAACTCGATACCACCGACTTTTTCAAAAATAAGGTTTGGGATTAAATATCATATTTCATTTTTATGTTTAATATAATGTTTAATCAAATTCAACTTAAAAATTGTACTGGAAATTTCAAAATCAAGCACATTCACACCTCCTTGATTATATGGATTACATCAAATATTTGTATTTAAATATTGAGGTTTGTTTTTCAATATGAAATTAAACAGCCCTGAATCATTTATTTAATAACTGATTTTGGTACATCCAATACTTTAGCAGAGTACACCAATCGTGATAGTGTTTAGTCTGGCTGGAGTAAAAGCAGTTTATACAGGCCTAATAAGCATGTCAATATAATCAGACCCTTAAGAATTTCTTTATGTCTGCAGAACAAATCACTGTTGTCCAATGGCTTTCCTCAATTATCTTGAACATAATCTATAGTTAACACTTTAAATTGCACTTTTGGCTGTTTTTTGCCCCTGTATTCTCTTCATCTGCATTCAGCAGAAGAAACTCAAACAGGTTTGGAACAAGTGGAGGGTGAGTAAATGACAGAATTGTATTTTATAGGTGAACTGCCCCTTTAATGCTTCTGTAAGTAAGAGTAAAGTTAAATATCATTACTGAAGATATTGCTAAAGAATGGCAGGAAATGTGGAATACAGATAAAAAGAGAAAACAATTCATATGAATAAAAAAATAAACTAATTACGAAGTTGTAGAAGTAGGTAGGATGAGTTAATTACGAGGATGAGATTTGGACTCAGATATTAATATAAAATAATGTGTTTTAGACAAACAAGTCAAAGTGGATTAAAGTTTTTCAAAATTGTCTTAAAATGTTTAAATGTTTTGATCAGTTTTAAACACTGAATATCTGTGTGTGTGAGAGAGAGCAGATATAATGTAAAGTGGAAAACGAGGGAGAAATTTATTAATAAGTCATAACTGCAACAGTTAGTGTCAAAAAAGACTTTTATTTTGCCGTGGCGTATGACGTCATAAGGCTGCGCCGCTCCTGCGCTGAATTTGGACTGGAGAAAGGTTTGTTTTCACTTCTACACAGATATAACACGATTGATTAAAGTTTCAGGTTTTCACCCGAAGCTAAATGTTGTTCCTGCTGTTGAAACTATTATTTTAACCCTTTATACAACGTAGTACTGCTTTACTCACAGTAATGAGGGCTATTGTTAAACTTTATTTGACCCCGAGAGGAAATTTGTCTTGAGCAATAAAGTGCGACAACGTTGCCGTAAGCAGACAATAAAATAAATAAAACAAACAAAACAATTAAGAACACACCTGAATTACGTTTGAAAAAGGTAACAGTAATGTGTGTAAAAAAGTGTTTTAATGAAGGTTTAATTTATTGAACAGCATAATGTCGGTCCATTCTAAGGAAACATCACTATATATAAGAAGTGGAGTACTAGTTTTAATCAGGTGATTTGTGGCAGTTGTTTCTTGCTCAGACTTACCTGATTTATTTTAGTTAATTACTCTCATATAAAGAAACTGTTGAAGCAAGTGTTGAAGAGAAGTTATTTTGTTTCTGTTCATTGTTTTATTTATTTTAAACTAAACATTTTTATTGTTTTGTTCATTTTAAACAGGATAAAGTGTCCAAACGCAGAGAAAAACTCCTGCTGAAGCGACTGATCTCCACACTGTTATAAAGATGGCGTTTATTAAAGAGGAGAGTGAAGATGTGAAGATTGAAGAAACAGTCAAACATGAAGATCCGCAGGAACAAACAGGTTGATTTTCCTTTTCGAAGACCAACTGGCGCTATATAAAATAAATAAAAAACAATACATTAAAGTTGAACTGAGCTGAGGATATTTGACCTACAGTATTCTCATAGAAGATATCTGCTATTATGGTGATAGTGTTGGCTTACTGTCCATTTGCATATGTCACGTTGATCACAATTTCCTTTTTCATTAACTTCTTTATGGATTTAAACTTGTTTCTAGTAGTTGTTACTAGTTCTCACAGATAGTATCTGAGTTAGAATTACATCATTATTATAATAATTAATTACCAGGGCTATTGTGTTTAAACAGGGTTTCTGCGGGGTCTTTAAAAGTCTTAAATCTTGTTTAAACAAGTCTTCATTTTACCAATAAGATTTGAAGCAAGGAAATATAAAAAACAAACATTATTCATTCATTCATTTTCTTGTCAGCTTAGTCTCTTTATTAATCTGGTGTCGCCACAGCGGAATGAACCGCCAACTTATCCAGCATTTGTTTTACGCAGCGGATGCCCTTCCAGCTGCAACCCATCTCTGGGAAACATCCATACACTCTCATTTACACTCATACCCTACGGACAATTTAGCCTACCCAAATTCACCTATACCACATGTCTTTGGACTTGTGTGGGAAACTGGAGCACCCGGAGGAAACCCACGCAACCACGGGGAGAACATGCAAACTCCACACTGAAATGCCAACTGACCTAGTCGGGGCTCGAACCAGTGACCTTCTTGCTGTGAGGCGAACGTGCTACTCACTACGCCACCATGGCGCCCCTTTGTTCATGTTTTGCTCCCCAATCTGGCCAAAACCCATACAATCACCAACAATCATCTCAATAAAACTTTAAACTTTTTATTTAAAAAGGTCATTTTAACTCTATTTATCATAATGGTTTAATTATTTTCCTCACAATAACATTTGTTTAAACGTGCTCCATGTATTTACTGCTGAGGACATCGACCTGGACAGATTGTTGTGCAAAGATTTAGTTTATTATAGTTTTTAAAACTTTTGTTCATTATTTTTATTTTTATGTTTTTAAGAAAGTTTATGTGGCGCCACGGTGGCGTAGTGAGTAGCACGTTCGCCTCACAACAAGAAGGTCGCTGGTTCGATCCCCGGCTGGGTCAGTTGGCATTTCTGTGTGGAGTTTGCATGTTCTCCCCGTGGTTGCGTGGGTTTCCTCCGGGTGCT
>CAIGQQ010016343.1:0-16632 GCA_903798035.1 Danio albolineatus | reverse complement strand
GACAGGGTGCTAAATATAGGTACATGTCACAGCACCCGTATTTATTTAGAGGTCATATGTTGCGCGACTCTGGGCAAATTAAAATGTAACGTGAAAGTGATTTGAGGTGGAATAAATCATATATTTCAAATCTCCATACATAACAGAAATATAAACAATAAAGATATTGCAACAATTGTGCATTTGTTTTATAGTGGCAGAAATACATTTTTGGACAAGCCTTGACAAAAGTGAGCGGGCACTTTCACTAATAAAAAATAAGCACTTAAATGCTTTCATTTTAACAATAAATTAAATAACACAGCAGTTTATCAAAAGTTGATATGATATAAAATATACACTTTGGTGGTCAAAAATAACCTTTTAAGAGATTTATTTGTTATTTGTTTCAGTATTCAAACAATAAATAACGAATGCATCAAGTTAAACAAAAAACGAATATGAAACAACATATCAGGATATAAAGGATATTATATTATATAAATGCTGCTCTATTATCTTTGTAGTTATATCGTTTTATTATTGCTGTTTTATTTATTTGTTTATCTTAATTAACTAACAAGCTATAGACAAATTCTTGCTTGACGTTTTAGAAAATATTTTGCGTAGCCTATGCGTATATATCTTTAATGAAGATCACAGAGAACCAAAAAAACAACAACACAGAAACATGTTAGATGCCCCTATAAATGTCAAACTTATGCATAACTGAATAATATACTGGCCTATAGCCAAAATCATGAAAATTGCTCATTTTATTTTTATAAAACATTTGTCAAAACGTATTAATATTTTTTTTTTTTTAGTAAAAGCAACACCGACATTTAAGGATCCATATTTCTTTAATTTATTCATTAATTTGACTTATTGATTGGTGCATATATAGGCTAGAATTTAAATCATACAACAGTACCTTGGACAGCTACAGTGCTCCTCCGTAAAGCTCCGTAAAGGCCAAAAAATAAAAGAAAGAGTTGACTTTCTACCGTAGACTTTTAGACGCCCGACATTAGAGCGTGCCGTAACCGACCTTCAGATAGTCTAGCTGGTACTAAATTAACAAGCTGTCTGAGCTTTGAATAAAAAAAGTGCAATTATTTCCTCATTGTTGATTGATATAGCGATGTTGTTGGGGATTGTGTACATCGATGATTTTAAGCATGTCTTATTCGCTTTATTCAACACGCAGCTAAAAAAAATAAAGTCCTACAGCAGTGCATGCAGTCGTTGGTAAAGTTCTCACCCGGATCAGATCGAGTTTTTGTGCTGCAGAATACAGCGCTGCATGCAATAAACTCACGCTTTGTCAGGCAAAGTAAATGTGTCTTTACCTAGGATGTCAATCAAATTAATCAAGCTATAGCCACGAATAAAACAATTTTAAGACTTTAGATGACTGGTTAGTAATTATATCATATACAGTAGGTACTACTTAAATATGGACATTATCGCCGCAGCAAGTAGCGCCGCCGCAGGAGAAATTGTTTTAAGGGATGACCGCAGTTTGCCGCCAGGGGGCACAAGAGGACGGGATGCGAACGGGCAGAAATATACAGTAGCTGTAAATACCCCGCTACTTCTAAAGATGAAATAATAGGCCAAAACATTACAATTGCTTCATTAATCATTAATAACTTCTTAACAGCTTTATCATTATTGTAAATGTGTTAAATGAAATGAAGATTCATTTTGGAAAAGGTAAAATTAAAGAAATAAAAGACCACTAAAATGAACGTCAACTAAAATGAAAGTAGTACAAACATACATACAAATAGGCCTAAATAAATAAATAAAGTAGTGTTTTAGCCTAAAAATAGATAGATGTACAGTGTTTGATATTTTAAAGTGACAGTTACTCAATTAGCTTTTTCATTTACGTTTTCAATTACATTTTTCGTCGTATTTTACTATCTATGTTTATTTACTTAAAGACATTACCAGTGAAACATGGAGAAACGGCTGGCGCATGGTCTAAAGAGCTTTTAAGTTGAATGCTACTTTATCAAAAGCATAAAAATAAACGGACCTTTACTCTACCTCAAGCAGATTACTAAAATTCAAATAAAAGGAATTTTGCGGCAGGACATAAATTAGCCTAAGTCCAGCAAGTTTCAGTTCAGTTTTCAAAACGGCACTGTTCTCCTTATATCCAAATATAATTGTTTTTTAACTTCTCAAACTGTTAATTTCAATTTCAGTCTGCTTGCATATGTGTGTGAAATAATGTGGCATAACAGCATAAAAAAGGAAAAGGCAGTCAAGTATTATAGCTCATCAAAATATTAAAAGGCATCCGAGGTATAAAAAATAAAACAGCTCATCAAAACATCTGTCTGCTTTTTTTTTATATAGGCCTGCTATATTTAAAAAAAAAAGGTGCAAAGAGGGCTATAATATTTTAATTTATTTGTTTCTGTCACTCTGTCACTTCAATGCGCGCGCTTGAGTCGTTTATATTATTTAATATATTATTTACTTTTTCTCTCGGTATCGCAGCTGTGCGCTGCTGTCAGCTGAAAACTATAAAATTACCTAAATTACATCTAAAAAGCAACTACTGAGCGGCGATATGTGTTGTTCTTTTTAAAATAACCAACCATTTCAACCATGCGGAGATTTTGACAGCTTGATATGCAATTCTAAAATGTTATTTATCTCGGAATAAAAGCAATTCACTAAAATCTTAAAATAAAAGATAGGATTGGATTAGACTATTTCACAGTGTGTAGGCTAAACATTAAATATAATAATTAGACTGAGATAGATTCCCCCTATATTCGGAAATAAAAAATGAAATCCTTCTTTTCGACCATGAAACAGAGTTTTGAAAAACGCTGAAGAGGACGATTTTATTCAGACTTCGTAAGAGAGAGCCTTGGCTGTCGCATACAGCCTATATAAACGGAGTCTAATAATTAACATAACTGAATTTTCATAAAATATAAAA
Organism: Danio albolineatus; assembly: GCA_903798035.1. NCBI lineage: Eukaryota > Metazoa > Chordata > Actinopteri > Cypriniformes > Danionidae > Danio > Danio albolineatus. The sequence goes on along the minus strand of CAIGQQ010016343.1, from coordinate 13,685 downwards.
AATTCTGTGTGGGTTTTGACAATATGTGTTTAATGGGGCTATAAAGATTAGCCTATCCGATGAAGTGCATGGTGAAATACGAAATACAAATGTCTCTTTTGCTGAATATTTATTTTAATAAATATACCTTTAATGTTTTAATAATTAATAGCCATTATAAAAATAAAAGTATGCTACAATATACAACAGCTTAAAGGAACTAAACTAAAACTTGTCCGTGTAAATCGGACCTAAATAGGCCACAGTTTAAAGCGAAGTTGTCTGAAAGGATGTCAGGAACGGCATGTCTGTTTGGTTCACGTTGTGCATATTTGAAAATAACTGTCGGATGAAGGCTTTAGGACCCGGCGGAATTCTCTGCTGTTGTAGCCCCTGCTCAGCAAGCAGCACTTCAGTTATGTTTTGTGTTTTTGACATAAAAAAATAATAATTTTGACGAGTGCAAACCATACTTCATGACACCAACATCAATTTGCAAAGAAAATGTGGTAGCCTATTGAATGGGTAGGTTGATAAAATCATAGATTTTTAATAATGTAGTCTTTCACTATAATTTTCTTAGAAAAGCTTTTTACAAGCTTTTTTTTTAAATAGGCCTATAGCCTAATATAGATATTTGAATTAACATAGTTCATTCCAGAAGTTGAAACATAAGAAGGCCTGTAATGTAGGTAAAAGATTTGTAGCCTAACCGAGATTTTGTCTCTCCAGGTTTGTGAATAATACTGGAGACATCCCCCTTCTCCCATCTCAAACCAAATGTTTGGCCATTGTTGTGTTAATGTGGATTGAGCTTTAACCAAAAAAAAACCCAACCCGAAAAACACGGAATTGGTTACATGGGACTGCTACAGAAAATAGCCTGATAATAATAATAATAATAATAATAATAATAATAATAATAATAATAGTGAGGGAAACAAAGAAAGAAAGAAATCCTTCTAGCGTTTCTTGCTAGATAAGAATGTATAGTTTCTGGTTTCACTCACCTATAAAATCCTGTTTGCACGATTCTATTTATATAATCGTATCCAAATGCTTTATAAATAATATTTCTGAACTCCTCCATTGTTTATTGTTTTTAGAAAATATCTCAGACCTTTTTTAGACAGGCTTTTGTAAAATGGAAGTTTAAAATGAATTCAAACGGTTTATCTTATTTGTATAGTATATACCAACATTGTTTTAGCTTTGGTTTGTTTTATTGATTTATTTAGTGTGATTTTATATCCGATATTTATAATTCTTTAAATTATTTCAAATGATCATTTAATGATTTTCATAGGCTGTTTATAGGCTATGCCACTATTGTGTTGAGCCTACAAAAGTGGACACGTAATTAGTAAAGATTTATGTCTTTCTGTTGTATTCATATTTTGTGTTATCTCCAAGATAAATAAAGAAACCCGGCCGCTCGCGGCATCAACAGAGCTGTGAAGAGCGCTATTTCGCCCCGTCTCTCTCACACACAGGCATCAAACACGACCGTATTAACACACAAACACACCTTTTAAACCTGACAAAAATACTCGACAACCTTTACTGACAGCTGTGTCTTTAATATAGTGTAAAGGTTATATAGTTGTAAAGGGGCGCAATGGTGGCGTAGTGAGTAGCACGTTCGCCTCACAGCAAGAAGGTCGCTGGTTCGAGCCTCGGCTGGGTCAGTTGGCATTTCTGTGTGGAGTTTGCATGTTCTTCCCATGTTCGCGTGGGTTTCCTCCGCGTGCTCTGGTTTCCCCCACAAGTCCAAAGACATGTGGTATAGGTGAATTGGGTTGGCTAAATTGTCCGTAAAGTGTATGAGTGTGTATGAATGTTTCCCAGATATGGAAAACTAGTCGACACGCCATCTTTATACTAGACTCGGGCAAAGTCCGCCTCTCCTTTCACTTCGCCCCGAAGCTCCAGCTGGCCCTCTTTGGCCTCGCAAACTCCGATGACGTCACATTCGCTGCGCGCACTCAAGCGAACTAGCGGACGCGTCGAGTATAAACCAGGCTAAAGTTGGATTTTTACTTTCGCCTGGTGTCGCATCGCGCGCCTCCGCTGAGTCTCAAAAATAATCATAAAATAATCATCTTAAGCCTAGTTTATACTCGACGCGTCCGCTAGTTCGCTTGAGTGCGCGCGGCAAATATGACGTCAACGCGGAGTTAGCGGAAGTTCGCTTTGGGTTTTGGGTATTTGTTTACTCGCAGACCGACTGTTGGCATCTTACATCGAGTGTTTTATAACACCCTTGTTTTGATAGACGCCGTCATACATTCAGCCCAAATGCCCCGGAGAGACCTAAAACATTAATATTTCCATATAGGCTATATGGCACTTAATAGTGCCCCTTTTTTAAAGAGAATAATTTAAGGATGTTGCATATTATGCGGTTATCTTGAGTAAAGGAAACGTGTTTTAGGACATAAATATAGGCTATGGTATAGGCTATATTTCGTTGCGCTCATTATAATTAAATAAAATCTTTACTTTTTCCACGTCATATAAAAACATAAACACTTTGAGGACATAGAACACATTTTTGCTGTTGTTCCCAAATCCGTTTATAAAGCAGCTGCGTAAGACTGAGTGACAGAAAATGTTTCTGCTTTCACTCATCCAAAAAATGCCCTGTTTGCACGATTTGATTAATATCATCGTATCCAAATACTTTATAAAAATATTTTCAAAACTCTGTTGTTTATTGTTTAGAAAATATATATATTTTTTCAGATATAGGCTTTTGTAAAATGAAAGTTTAAAATGGCTGCAGTGGTTTAATTTATTAGCATTTTCTACACTGTATATGTGCATAGGTTACCAGTTTTAATAATAGTAATACTACTACTACTACTACTACTACAACTACTACTACTACTACTACTAATAATAATAATAATAAGCAATTATAGACTATTCATAAAGTTATTCCCTCCGGCAGTGACAACGTCCTGCAAGCATAAAGAGATTATCTAAGGAGAATCGCGTTTTAACAAATATATAAATATATTCATTCATTCACTAATTCATTTTCTTTTCGGCTTAGTCCCTTTATTAATTTGGGGTCGCCACAGAACCGCCAACTTATCCAGCATATGTTTTACACAGCGGATGCCCTTCCAGCTGTAACCCATCTCTGGGAAATATAAAAGTATATATATAAGCTAATTTATAATGAGCTTAAATTGTATATATTTTTTCATTAGCGGCGTTATTCTGTGTGCCGTATTTATGACCCAGATGTGTTGCCAATAAACATTAAAATGTGCTTTTAGAAACTTAAAATATTAATATTTTATGTTGGCTATGTTTAGGATATGGGATAGAATAGCATACAGTGTAAAAAACAAAACAAAAACATTTTGTCCCGTAGACCGAAGCCGAAATAGGCCAGCTACAAGATTTTTTTTCATAGTGATATGCAGACCAGGATATCATGCATTGCGAATTATATTTTTCCACACTATAGGCTAGCCTATGCCGTGCAACAAATAATAATTTTTGCTTTTGAACTAGATATCCAGTCAAAGCACAACGCATCCCAGCATTGTGGATATATAATTAGCTTAATATTATAATTATTAGACATTCGTGGATATAATGCGCTCTTTTAAACAAGCAGATTTTTTTTCTTTATGCAGGTTGTTCGCTCTGCATGCGTGTGAAAGAGAAACAAGGAGAGAATGAACATGCGGTTAACTTCATAAACCACTAATAGCAAAAGGGAACCTATTTTGAGTGCACAAGAGTGTTTAACGTGTAGTGGCAGTTGGTCAAATATTTGTAACCTAGCCTATAATAAATAATAATTGTTGATAAAGCAAGTGAAACTGCGATCAGTGGACGCTCTCCATCGGCTCAATAACCTTTTTATTATTTTGTGCTGTGCCGCGATTTTCAAATCTTGTGCGCATGATGGTCAAACAAACCATGATGGTCAAACAAATCAAAACGTTCTTTTCACCCCAACGCAATTTATTAGGGCAATATAAAGGCTAAAGAACTTAATTCTTATATTTGCTTAATTTTAGCAGCCTAGGGCTACTTCTCACCATGGATTGTATCTTTTCTATACTGTAAAATCAGATTGCTAAGAAAACTAAAACAAACCAACAAAATAATAACTTCATTGAACAAACCCTTTCACATATGCTACAGTACACACTTATAGTGTCATCCTATTGTGAAAAGGCAAAGCTGAAAACCTATGGTTAAGGCGCCACCCAGCGGCCAAAAGCTGTTGGCGCACTTTTTAACGCCGCCGCAGCGGTACGAACGTCGGTAATTAGGGCGTTTTGAACTAGAGACATCTGTACATGGTTAATTATAGGCTATTCAAGTCAATGAAATAATAACTTTAATAAATAAAATATCTTTGTAAGAATGTGGTGATTGCCTTCTCTGCCAGAGACTGCTCTATGGTTTTAAAACCCTTTTCAAAACTGTATCGTTTAAACCTGTATCATTTTTTTATATATTAAATGTAGTGTAGTTTGCTTGTGGATGTCTGATGACTAGCGCGCTTCCGCTGAGCCTGCTGTGGTAGCTTGGCAACAGAGCCGCGACGTCAACACACAGAATCTGTCGGCACAGTTCAGCATGGTTGTTTAACCGTGCCGAGAATTCTGGGCCGAGAACTGTTTGTAATTGTGCCGTGCTGTTCCAGGCTCAGTGGAGAAACAACCGTTCGGCACGATATCGTGGAAAAGCAGCTATCATTTCATAATGAAACTGAAACTACGAGTCTATGAGGAGACAACAGCGACATAACAAAATCTTTATTTCTTCCATAACAAAAATTTTGATGGTCAAAACTCATGACTACATTAAAGTTCTCCCCAATGAACCTGTTTTCTGACTCCCAGGGTTTAAAACATCCTTTACAGCACCGCTTGACGCTGATCGCTTGATTTCGGTGTCTGCACATTCACAGTCGCGTGCATGAGCAACAAGCGCGTTCCCGAGTTAAATTTTTACTGAACAGCGCCCTCTGGTCACAGTTTTCGATGGGTCACAGATTTCGGCACAACACCGGCAGTAATACACCGGAAGCAAACTCCCACAGCGTTTACTTAAATTTCAGCAGTTTTTCTTTCTGATCATCTTCAACAAATCTCTTGGGATGTACAAATAACTTGACAAACAAGAAGAGGGAAAAGCTGCCATCCTAACAGATCTAAAACTGGCCTGATTACAAATGTCAACCTCTGACCTCCAAGTTTTAGCTAAAGTGTTAACCAAGTCTGAAATTGTGAGAAATTTTCATATTTTTAACAATTGTATTGGGGGTACAAATATTAACTCCTAAAAGGGAGTTGTTAAACAGTAGTTCAAGACCAAATTTTTTTGTTTTCATGTCTAATCAGTTTAAACTCTTTCCAAACACACAAAGGCATAAAATGTTAAATCTGTTGAGAAATTCCCATCAAAATAAGACAATATAAACAGTTGTCTATCAAGGTCGAAACCATCAAAAGACCTAGGTAGAGCCTGACCAAATGACAACCAAGATCTATGTGTGTAACATTTGCTTTTTAAATACAGTCTTAAAATGTAAACAACCAATAAAACAAAACATCCCATCATGAAATAAGTTGTAATTTAATAAGAATATGTCAGTAACTCAATTTTGACAAAATGTCAGATATTCTAAGGTGACGATCTGTTGAGAGTTCATCAACAGTCAGTAATTTGTCCATCAGGGATTTCTACTTTTCTGAAATTCTGGTAAACCCTAAAGGAGAACATCAGCCATCTCCTCATTGCAGGGTTCAGCACTGTTCAATTCTTCATAAAAAGACATAGCGTATGAAATGATTCTATGAGCATCAATAATCCTCTTTCCATCTGGATTTTTTAAACAGCTTAAAATCTTCGTATCCACAGCCTTCTTCTCCATGCCAAAAAAAAAAGATGTAGAGGCATCCATACTATTAAAAGTCAAAAATCTCACAAGAACATGCCTTTCCTGAGCTCTTTTTTTTTTTCAAGAAATTCTCTCCCAACATCAGCAAGACTATGATTTGATAAACAATCAAGGACTGAAGCATATCTGCTGAGTTACTGTGAGGTTTTTCATGGTTTCAGTCTTAAATATGATTTACAATGCAGTTAAAATCTCCAGCTAGTCAAATAGTCCCGTTATAAGAGATGTGACTTAAAGCAATTTAAAGTTTTTCATAAAAAGAGACACAATCTGTCCCAATATTGGGTGCATAAACATTAGCAAAGGATAAATCAATTTTGTGAATAGTCACATGAACTCTTAACAAACCACCCGAGTCTATATCAAAAAACTAAAAGGTTGTTCTTCATAATTAGGTGCCAGCAGTATAGCCACTCAAACCATGACTTAAAATTGCCTGCTCCTTCCATTCACTCAACCACTGTATTTGATTGTTCACATCTGTATGTCTCCTGCAGAAAAACCACACCAAGTCTCAGTTACAAAGACAATCTCATTTTCTATCTTGTTCGTTTAAAGTACTTCTAACATTACCAATAAGTTTTCTGAGACGGTATCGTTTGCAGTTTAAACAATTTTAAATCCGGAAAATAAAACTTAATTTTGGGTTTGCAAAGCTCCTTTGTAAAGTCAAGAAAGTTGTTAATTTGCTGAGCAGAGTAAAGTTTAGGCCCAATCCCAATTCTATTTTTGTACCCCTACCCCTTCCCCTTCTCCTTCCCCTTGGCCCTGACACCCGAGGTTAAGGGGAAGGGCTTCAAAACTTACTTATAAGAATTGGGACAGCACTTCAACACCTGCACACGTCATCATATGTCATTGCGATCTCTTACTTCTATTTAGTATTATTCTGTCTGTTTACTAATTTGGTTATTCTGTCAGGCTCAGGGATAGAACCCAGGTCTCCGGTGTGTCAGTGTAGTAGTTTTTAACAATGAGCCACTGAGAGTTGAAAAACCAATAAATGATCACGACTGCTGTACATAGTTCCCCTTTGGGAGGGGGAACTTCAATGCTATGTGGAAAAATTCCACTATGGGGATTTCGTTCAGAAAGCCAATCATCTGAAAGAGTATGTAAACGGGCCAATGAAATGCCAATGAGTTGGCAGCTTCAGCTTGCCACGAGTCTTGCTAGTCTTGATGAGCTGATGCTCGTTGCAATCAATTTGGCAATAAAAGCACAGCGATAGCAGAGCTGAGTATCCATTTTCGCTTCAGAGTCTTTCACGAAGCTTCTGAGAGAGTCGATGAGGGTTCCTCCAGCTGTATTACACAGAGAGAGTGAACGAGAGTGGTCTCCCGGTCCAGAGTGTGTGACACGCAGCGGCAGACGGTCGAGCTGGGCTTCTCCCTTGCCTGGCGTTCTTTGGGTTTGGTCCTCCAGAGCGGTATGTATTGTTGCATCCTAAAAGAGCAACACGGTTGTGCAGCACATCTTTTTCAAGACGGCGCTCCGACTGTGCGTTTCCGGATGCGGTGGTTTCCTGTCCTCGGATGATGGGCACGAGCACTGCGTTTCATGTCTGGGGGTCCAGCATGTTAATGCGGTGCTCGCGGACAGTGCATGCCATCACTGCGGTGGCGTGTCTGTTGCGCAGTTAAGATCGCGGCTCGCTCTTGCAAAAGGGCCACCCACCCCAGTTGTCCCCCGCTCCGCGGTGGGCACTCGGGCAGATCTGAGGGTTACAGTGGGAGTAAATCCGCCGCCCTCGGGCCTGTGGACCTCTCGCTCCTCCACGCGCTCCATCCAAGCTTTGAGTAAGAGAAGCGATCCATCCTGGGATGGCCGCCCTCTCACTTAATGACACCGAGGCTCAGATGTCCACCGCTGCATCGGAGGTGGGTTATCCTTGTCTGATGAAGGATGCGAACCCGCTCCCTCCCTCCGGGGTAGCGAGCGCGGTGTCGGATCTAGAAACAGGCATGATAATCGTGCTTTCCTGGGCTGTTTCGGCCGTGGGCTTGGAGATGGTTTATCCCCCAGCCCCACGACCGGACCGACTAGATGGGTGTATGTGGAGGATTAAAAAGGCAAGACCTTCTGGCCTCCCATCCCTTTCTTCCCGGACGTGCGCAGTGGGCTCACGCAGTTTAGAGGGCATCTTTCTCTGCCCGTTCTGCGTGCGCCTCCACCTCACCACCCTGGATGGTGGAGCAGCCAGGGAGTACGAGTTGATTCCCCAGATTGAGAGTGCCATTGCGGCCGCGTGGTGCCTCTTTCTGCTGAAGTCAGCCTCGTCTCTCGTCCAAGGCGTGATGGTTTTCTGCCTCCCTCGGAGCCAGAGCCCTCACAGCCGCGGGCCAGGCTGCTTCCACCTTGCACGCTAGGGGATATGCGCACGCGCTGACCCAGCTGCACGAGGGTGGTTCCGACCCTCGGACCCGACTGATCTCAAGTCCGCTGTGTGTGCCCTGGGAAGGACGATGGCCACATTAGTGGTCCAGGAGCGCCACCTTGGGCTAAACCTGGCAAAAGGTATGCACGGAGTCGACAAAGTTTGCTTTCTTGACTTCCCCATATCCCAGGCTGGCCTGTTCGGCGACACCGTCTGAATTCACCCAGGAATTCAAGGCGGTGAGAGAGCAGTCAGATGAGGTCATCCATTGGCGGGTATGTAAGACCGCTCGGCCCACCGAGCTTTCCACATCTGCGGCTCCTCGCCGAGGGCGGCCGCCTGCGAGTGCTGCCCCGCCCCGTCTATACCTCCGGTGAAGCGGCAGCGTTGAGCACCTCGTAATCAGGCCGCCCGCCCCGCCCAGGGCGCCGTTAAGTCCGGTAACGGACCACGAAGCGTCCCTGAGACGGGTCATCTGGAGAAGAGGGAAGCTGCTCTTTCCCCGGTGGAGGGCCGGGCTCAATGAAGGAGCACTTTTCCACTTCCTCGGATGTGACAGCTCGAACTCTGCCAGTCCGGGACGCTATGCCTTCTGGCTCGCAGAGTCGGTGCATTTCGCCAGTGGCTCATGAGCTGTGGGAGGACGGGCTTCTTTCTCCCACTCCTCCAGCCCCCTCCCGGAGTATAGGAGCGAGGTGGGAGTGAATCTCTTGCCTCCAGCTCTTCCGCGGGACCCCAGCGCTTCCCGGATCAGCGCTCCCACTCCGCGCTGCCCCACTGCAGGTACGTCAGCGATTGTTGCGATGCAGCTGTCTGAGAGAGTTCGACAGCAAAATAGTGGTCCCCCTGAAATCTTTTCAGAGGCTCCTGGGGCATATGGCATCCGCAGCTGCCGTCGCCGCTTGGATTACTCCATATGAGACCACTTCGGCACTGGCTTCACGATCGAGTCCCCAGACACGCATGGCATGCGGGCACACACCGGGTGACTGTCACTGCGCTGTGTCTCCGCGCCCTCAGCCCTTGGGGCATGTTGTTATCTTAACAGATGCCTCCAGCTCGGGCTGGGGGGCCGTGTGTTGCGGGCATGCAACAGCGGGCCTGTGGGTAGGTATCCAGCTGCATTGGCACATCAATCGCCTAGAGCTGCTGGCAGTGTTTCTCGCTCTCCGCCGTTTTTCTCCGGTGCTGGAGCGACATCACGTGCTGGTCAGGATGGACAGCACGGCGGCGGTAGCGTATGCCAACAGTATGGGGGGTATCCGCTCTCGCCGCATGTCTCAGCTCGCCCGCCGTCTGCTCCTCTGGAGTCATCCACGGCTGAAATCGCTGCGCGCCATTCATATTCTAGGCGAGCTCAACCGTTCGCTCTCACGGCAGCCACTACGTCCAGGAGAATGGAGACTCCACCCCGAGACGGTCCAGCTGATATGGGCGCACTTCGGGGATGCCCAGATTGATCTGTTTGCTTCCCCCATGAATGCTCATTGCCAGTTGTTTTCTCCCTGCCCGACGGCTTCCTCGGCATGGATGCACTGGCCCACAGCTGGCCTCGGGGCATGCGCAAGTATGCGTTTCCCCCAGTGAGCCTGCTCGCGCAGTTACAGTGCAAGGTCAGGGAGAACGAGGAGCAGGTCTTGCCAGTTGCGCCTCTCTGGCCCAACCGGACCTGGATATCAGAACTCTCCCTCCTCGCGACGGCCCCCCCTGGCAGATCCCCTTGAGAGAGGACCTACTCTCTCAGGGACAGGCACCATCTGGCACCCTCGTCCAGATCTTTGGAACCTCCACGTGTGGTCCTTAGACGTGAGGAAGACTTAGGTAACCTACCGGCTTCGGTGGTTAATACCATCACATAGGCTAGAGCCCCCCCTACGAGGCGCGCCTACGCCCTGAAGTGGAGTCTATTCACTGAGTGGTGCGTCTCTCGCAGAGAAGACCCCCGTAATTGCCAGATCAGCGTTGTGCTTTCTTTTCTTCAGGAGAAGCTGGAGAGCAGGCTGTCGCCCTCCACACTGAAAGTTTACGTGGCTGCCATCTCCGCTCACCATGATGCGATAGACGGCGGCACCGTGGGAAGGCATAACCTCATCATCCGGTTCCTCAGAGGTGCTAGGCGATTAAATCCGCCCCGCCCCTCTCTTATGCCCTCTTGGGATCTCGCCCTCGTTCTCACGAGTTGCGCGGAGATCTATTCGAACCACTCAAATCAGTATCTTTAAGATTTCTGTCCCTGAAGACAGCTCTGCTGGTCGCGTTGGCATCGATTAAGAGGGTCGGGGACCTGGAGGCATTTTCGGTCAGTGACTCTTGCCTGGAATTCGGGCCGCCTAACTCTCACGTTGTCCTGAGATCACGGCCCGGCTATGTGCCCAAGGTTCCTACCACACCGTTTTAAGGATCAGGTAGGGAGCTGCTAGCGCTACCCACCAGCCCTTTATCTGCTATGTCCAGTTCGCGCTTTGCGAACTTACGTGGAACGCACTCAGAGACAGCTCTGACAGCTCTACGTCTGTTATGGTGGTCGACAGAAGGGAAGTGCCGTATCAAAACAGAGGTTGGCCCACTGGATAGTGGATGCCATCTCCCTCGCTTACCAAAGCCAGGGTGAGCCGTGTCCCCCGGGGGTGCGAGCGCACTCCACTCGGAGCATCGCTTCCTCTTGGGCGTGTGCACACGGCGCCTCTCTAACAGATATCTGTAGAGCTGCGGGCTGGGTGACACCTAACACATTTGCAAGATTCTACAATCTGCGAGTGGAGCCGGTTTCCTCAAGGGTATTAGGTAACCTTTGGTGATTGGGGAAACACTCGGTAAGGTGTTGTAACACGCTTGCTGCGCCATTCTCCCTAATACGGAGGTACGTGCGCTTTTTTACTCTGTCAGTAAAGTTCCCCACTTAGGTGAGCCCTGCAGAGATTCCTCCGAGGCCCCCAGCATCCGACTCAGCGGAGGAGTCAGACGCTGGCCCGTTACGTTGTAGGTCTGCCCGCTGGTCAGCCCGCGTTCTGGGTATAGGTGCCTGCTATGTGTGATCCCCGCTGGCGATCCCATATGCATATTTAGCCACGATGCTGTCCCCCTTCACAGGTAGGACCCGTGTCTTCCCTCACCACTAACTATCTTATATTCATATGTGTACTCCCCTTTTCAGGGCTAGTCCTTATGTTCTCTTGCCACCAGTCTCCCCACTCGGGCAGCAGGTGGCCTCCGCAGCGTCCTCCCTATCGGGACTGCACGCTTCCCAACGTATTGTCGTATCAATTCCTAGAAATTACGAGATGTCTTGCGACTCCCGAAAAATATATCTAAATCCGTAAATCTTCTGTTGAAGTGGGATAAGTAAGGGCCAGGGAACGCGTTGGAAGACCGCGCCTCCGGTGATGAAGGTGCGCTCACGCTCTACTCAGCCTGGTTAACCTCTCATCGGGGGCGAGGTAAGGTCCGTTTATTGTGGCGTTTTCCATACATTTCCCCATAGTGGAATTTTTCCACATAGCATTGAAGTTCCCCCTCCCAAAGGGGAACGCTCTGGTTACTAAAGTAACCCTCGTTCCCCGAGGGGGGGAACGGAAATGCTATGTTCCGTTGCCACAATGAATGCCCCTTAGCTGTTGGGGTGAAAGTCTCTTCAGCTCAAAAGGATACTCAGCTCTGCTATCGCTGTGCTTTTATTGCCAAATTGATTGCAACGAGCATCAGCTGCGCAAGCTGAAGCTGCCAACTCATTGGCATTTCATTGGCCTGTTTACATACTCTTTCAGATGATTGGCTTTCTGAACGAAATCCCCATAGTGGAATTTTTCCACATAGCATTTCCGTTCCCCCCCTCGGGGAACGAGGGTTACTTTAGTAACCAGAGCGTTATTCCAGTTGTGTTATTGTTTTATGTTTATCTTCAGGAAATCACTGAAGGCATGTATTATGTTATCATAACGATCTAATGTGGCAATAAGATCGTAACTATACTGTGTATTTACACAGTGGCCATATTTATCTATGTAAACGCATGAAAACAACATTAACATTACAGCAGACACTATAAAAAGCTCATTCCCAGCCACTAGACATTACTAACAGGGTATTCGAGTGTCATTGTGTGTCAGAATGTTGTGAGACTGCTGTACATGAGTTATGATTATGGATTATAGATCGTGAAATTTAGCGTTTTTTTTTTTTTTTTTTTGGTGTTTTTTTTTTTTAAAGCATGATGTACAACAAAATGCGGTTATGAATATATTAAAACATATGTTTGTTTGTCGTAAAAATTCATAATAGTGACAAAAAATACTAATTTGTGGATCTCCTTACTTCCGGGTTCAGCTATCCTGCCGCTGTGACCGGTGTATTCTGGAAAATATTCTTAACCCTCCGTTTTAAGCATGGTGCTGAAAAATCTTCGTTCGAAGGGGTGTATACCCCTTGCCCTTAGCCCTACGCCTTCAAGCTAAAGAGAATTGGGACACCACTACCCCTTGACGTGAACACGCAAAACGAGGGGTAGGGGTAAGGGCTAAGGGGTAGAATTGGGATTGGGCCTTAATCTTACCTGCAAAAGTAGGCCATATTTCCATTAAGTTATTTTCTATTATCGATGCATCACCCATCTGTAAATTTAACAGCTCTTTTCATTTATGGTAGATGTTGAAAGATTAGGTCTGGATTAAAGATTTTGTATAATGTATGTTGGAGTGTATTCACTATTTCAAAAAGACATACCTTACAGATGTTCTTTTCTATGGTTACTATGTCAGTATAGGTGACCATAGGTTGAGGTGGACACCCATGACATGTGGAGTCCCACAAGGCTCAATTCTGGCACCTCTCCTGTTCAACCTGTATTTGCTCCCTCTGAGCCAAATAATGAGAAAGAACCAAATCTTCTACCACAGCTATGCTGATGACACTCAGATCTACAAAGCCTTACTGCTTAATGACTACAGCCCCATTGACACCCTCTGACAATGCATTGATGACATTAACAATTGGATGTGCCAAAACCTTCTTCAGTTAAACAAAGAGAAAACTGAAGTCATTGCATTTGGGAACAATTCAATTCAATTAAATTCATCTTTATTTGTATAGCGCTTTTACAATGTAGATTGTGTCAAAGCAGCTTCACATGCATTATAAAAAAGATTGAAACAGTGTCAGTCCAGTTTTCAGTGTTGAAGTTCAGTTTAGTTCATTTCAGCGTGGTTTAAAAATCACTGCTGAGAGTCCAAACACTGAATAGTAATCCATCGATGCGCAGCCCTACAAGTCCCGAACCATGCAAGCCAGAGGCGACAGCGGCAAGGAAAAAACTTCACCAATGGGTGAAAGTGAAGAATTAAAAAACCTTGAGAGAAACCAGGCTCAGTTGGGCACGACCATTTCTCCTATGGCCAG
>CAIGQQ010016342.1:0-19841 GCA_903798035.1 Danio albolineatus | reverse complement strand
CACTGGTATCGAAATAACCCCAAACGATACCCAACCCTAATCAAACATTGGCAATAATATCATTATTGACCTCATGTATTCCAGTAAATGAGCACATACAAAACAAGAACAAAAACAAAACAAGTCAAATTGCATATGCAAATTTAAATTCTGATTAATTTGCATAAGAAACCCTAATTGCTCGAGTGAAATTGCTTCTGAAACAAGAAAGGATGAAGGCAGAGCACAGAATACGACACGGAGATATAAATAATATACAGCACATGCTCCAGTATTTCATAATAATGGATCTGTTCTGATTTGTAGCTTGAAACATGGTCCCTTTAAATATGCAAATAGAGGCTGAGGGCGGGGCTTGTCTGGCTGTGGACTGAGGGCAGATGGTTGTGTCAGCTCTGTCTGTCAGACTGGCAGAAGAAGCTGCTGCTGACATATGCTACACACGTCTACCTGAACACACATTCACATACAGACATGCACACATATATTCACACAATCACACATACACATTTGCTGACACACCTGTGCACGGCTACATGCGCACATATATTCACAAACAGTCACACAAATGAAGTCACACACAATACAATGGCCAGGAACGATGGCAAATCCAACAAGTACTAAGGTAGCTTATGCAAACTGGAGATACTGTATAAACACTACTGTTCCCTCGTTGAGGTGAAAGGCAGAGATGTTTATGTATCGTACAACTTGCGCCCAGGAAAAAGGCTCTTTGCGTCAATGACAAGTATTTCTAAAGATATCCAGATATTATTTTGTTTAATTCTGTCTAAGTAATGAGTGTTTGCGGTGGATAACGATCATGGCTTCGTCTCCTCCTCTGGTAGCAGAGCTCACATTATCAGAATCAGAAAGAGCTTTATTGCCAGGTATGTTCACACATACGAGTTTGTTTTGGTGCCAGAGCTTCTACAGTGCAACAGAATTACAGAGACAGAACAAAAACAGATAATAAATATATTCAAAAATAGAAGTAAGTGTTAAATGCAAATTTCCAAATTGAGAAGTGTATGTACAGGCATATTACTATATACAACATTATATGTGCAGCTGTTATGTGCAAACTGGCATGTAAAGTGTGTTGTTAAATAAGTGTATGTGTGTGTAAGAGTGTATTGCAAGTAGTGATGTTGGTTCCACGATTATTATCATCAAGTGTTCATGAGATGGATTGCCTGAGGGAAGAAACTGTTTCTGTGTCGGGCTGTTCTGGTGCGCAGTGCTCTGTAGCGTCCACCAGAACGTAACAGTTCACAGAGGCAGTGTGCTGGGTGTGAGGGGTCCAGAGTGATTTTGGCAGCCCTTCTGCTCGCTCTGGATAAGTACAGTTCTTGGAGAGTAGGGAGGGTTGTACCAATGATTCGTTCAGCAGTCCCAACTATTCGACGTAGTCTTCGAAGGTCAGATTTGGTAGCTGAGCCAAACCAGACAGTTATTAAAGTGCAGATGACTGATTCAATGATGGAGGTGTAGAACTGTTTCAGAAGCTCCTTTGGCAGGTTGAACTTCCTCAGCTGACGAAGAAAGTACAGCCTTTGTTGAGCTTTTTTTGACAATGGAGTCCATGTGAGTGTCCCACTTCAGGTCCTGAGAGATGGTGGTACCCAGAAACCTGAATGACTCCACTGCAGCCACAGTGCTGTTCATGATGCTCAGTGGGGGGAGAGCAGGGGGGTTTCTCCTGAAGTCCACTATCATCTCCACTGTTTTGAGCATGTTGAGCTCCAGGTTGTTGTGACTGCACCAGAGAGCCAGCTCCTGAACCTCCTGTCTGTAAGCAGACTCGTCACCGTCCTGAATGAGGCCGATAACCTACGTAGCTGCATTATCACCTACGTAGCCACTCATTTTGTGTCTGCATGTGACGACGTGAGATGCTTCATAAGTAATAATAAAATACAGATAGGACATAACATGCGTGTGTCACTTAAAGGCAAGGGAATAAAAATAAGTCTTTAAATTAGATTTAAAAGCATGATGGAGAAATCCTGATGTTCAGAGGGAGACTGTTCTAGAGCCGTGGAACCGCAACATGGAAAGCTCGATCACCTTTTGATTTACAGCGAAACAGAGGGACAGACAAAAGAAACTGGTCACAGGATCTTAACGGTCTACAGGCTGTATATGGCCTAATAAAGTCACAGACATAGACCGGGGCAGAATTATGCAGTGCTTAATAAGTGAAAAGAAGGATTTTCAAATCAACTCTGAATTTTAGAGGAAGTACTCAAACATTTGCTTTATTAAGATGTTTTTTTTTCCCCTAATATTCATTCATTCATTTTCTTTTCGGCTTAGTCCCTTTATTAATCCAGAGTCGCCACAGCGGAATGAACCGCCAACTTATCCAGCATTGTTTTACGCAGCGGATGCCCTTCCAGCTGCAACCTATCTCTGGGAAACATCCATACATTCTCATTCACACACATACACTATGGACAATTTAGCTTACCCAATTCACCTATACCGCATGTCTTTGGACTTGTGGGGGAAACCGGAGCACCTGGAGGAAACCCACGCAACCACGGGGAGAACATCCACACAGAAATGCCAACTGAGCCAGCCGAGGCTCAAACCAGCGACCTTCTTGCTGTGAGGGGACAGCACTACCTACTGCGCCACCGTGTCGCCCTTTTTCCTAATATGTGATTTAATAATCCATATCAGAGTATTAAACGGCAGCTGTTTTTCAGAGATGGCTGTAATTTGCAGCACATTAAATCTTCAGTGTGTGTGTGTGTGTTAATGAGCGTTGTGATAAATAGACGTGTGTGACTCGGAGGCGATGAACACTGTTGCTGCTTAACTGTGTTGTGTTTGTGTTTCTGCAGATGCTCTCAAACATCTACATGCTGCTGGAAATAAACTACAAGTGTTTCTAGCTAACATCACTCCATTACTACGGCAACCGCTGTGTTATAGGGAGCATCACTGTACTATTACTATGGATTCTGAAGGGCCTGGGGGTTGATTAAATCACATGGTGTTACATTTCAGTCTGCTATTTATACTGCACTCGCACATGATAAATATCACACACCTCTCTGATAATACAACTCTCCTGACTTAGACCACATAGCAACATGTGACACAAAACGCCCTAGCTACTAGAATTTGTACACTGCCTGTCAAAAATCTTTGGATTCATCTTCAACGCTTCCTCCTTCATCTTACCCCAGACATGCTCAATAATGTTCATGTCTGGTGACTGGGCTGGCCAATCCTGGAGCACCTTGACCTTCTTTGCTTTCAGGAGCTTTGATGTGGAGGCTGAAGTACGAGAAGGAGCGCTATCCTGCTGGAGAATCTGCCCTCTCCTGTGGTTTGTAATGTAATGGGCAGCACAAATGTCTTGATACCTCAGGCTGTTGATGTTGCCATACACTCTGCAGATCTCTCGCACGCCCCCATACTGAATGTAATGTTTTTAGTTTTTGTGTTTTGTTGAATGTTTTTCTTTATTTTGCTGTGTTGTTTTTGTGTTTTGCTGTGCTGCATTTTGTCCTGCTTTGCATTTGTTTTGCATTTTGTCTTTCTTTGGGTTTGACTGCGCTGCGTTTTGTTTTTCTCTGCTGTTTTGCTGTGTTTAGTATTGTTTAATGTTTTTCTTTGCTTTATTTGCTGTGTTGTGTTACAGTGTGTTTTGTTTTGCTTTGCATTTTGGTTTGGTTTGCATTTTTGCTGTGCTGCATTTAGCTTTGCTTTGCTTTGCATTTTGCTTTGCTTTGTGTTTTGTTTTGCTTTGCGTTTAGCTTCGGATTTAGATTTGCTTTACGTTTTACTATGCTGTATTTAGTTTTTTGCTTTGTGTTTTGTTTTATTTCTTGTGCTTTGCATTGGATTGTGTTGCGTTTTGATTTACTTTGCATTCTGCTTTGATGCATTCCATTTTGTTTTGTTTTGCTTTGCATTTTGTTTTGAGCTTTGCTTTGTGTTTTTGTTTGTATTGCGTTGTGTTTTGTTTTTCTTTGCATTTTGTTTTGGTTTGCGTATTTGCTGTGCTGCATTTAGTTTTGTTTTGCTTTACATTTTGTTTGGTTTTGCATTTTGCTTTTACTATGTTTACTACGTTTTACTATGCTCTGTTGTTTTTTGCTTTGTGTTTTTTTTTTTTTTGCGTTGCATTTTGATTTGCTTTGCATTCTGCTTTGTGTTTTGCTTTGTTTCATTGCGTTTTGTTTGGTTTTCCTCTGCATTTTGTTTGGTTTTGCGCTTTGCTTTGCTTGCGTTTTGCTTTGCATTTTGCTTTGTGTTACATTGCGTTGCTTTGTGTTTTCTGTTTTGCTTTGCATTTTGCTTTGTGTTACATTGCGTTGCTTTGTGTTTTCTGTTTTGCTTTGCATTTTGTTTAGTTTTTTTGTATTTTTGCGGTGTGTTTTACATTGCAATGTGTTTTGTTCTGTTTTGCTTTGCATTTTGCTTAGTTTTGCATTTTTTTGTGTGTGTTTTGTTGTGGTGCATTGGGTTTTGTTTTGTTTTGCTCACCATTTAGTTTGATTTTTCATTTTGGTTTGAGCTTTGCGTTGCATTTTGTTTTGTTTGTGTGTTATATTCATTTTAGTTTTTGCATTGGTCCTTAAATAGTTTTTGTTTTAGGCCCAGCATGTAAAAATGAAATTGTGTTTTATTTATTTCTATTTCTACACAAACACACACACACACACACACACGTTTGTTTTTGTGTGATGTGCGTACATTACATAGGTTTCCATTTTTTTATGCTGTTTAAACTGTATTGTGTATTGCCCTCACCCCACCCTACCCCTAAACCCAACCCTCACAGGAGACTGTATGCAGTTTTACTCTCTGATTAAACTCATTCTGTGTGATTGATAAGCTTTTTGAGAAATGAGGACGTCAGCAATGTCCTCATAATTCACCACCTTCTTGTAATACCTGTGTCATTATACAGATTTGTGCCCTGATATGTCAGAAAAAACAATTACACACACACTATTGTCTAAAAAATGTAATTAAATATGTCTAAAGACACTGTACCTTATGTTATTTTGTGCAAAAACAGCATTAAATCACAGTATAATTTTCTGTTTGAGTAAAAACCTTTGATTTGCTGATGACATTTCTTCCGAATTCAATATACAAAATTGTCTATATTCATATATAAACATTTTTACACTCATTTTTAGACAACAAAATGCAGATGTTTTAACATCAGAAGGGTTGAGATCAATGTTTGGTGGAATCGTTTGAAAAAATATATGCTTGATTTTTCTTAGCTGTACAACAGGAGAGTAAATCAGTCATTTTTACACTGACCGCCAGCCTGTGTATGTAGTAAATAACAGTGTGTGTACAGTAAATTCTGTTAATGTGGAGGTGTTGATGTGATGTTTAGATTTGTCTCTTGCTCTCTTTCTCCAGTTTCCGGTTCACTTCTTCCAGAAACCAGGCTTATCTCGCCTGAAACAAAATGTAGACCTTGCAGGCTGAAGGAAAAGGAAATTAAATTCAGGAGTGATGGATGAATCAAAACTGCAGTGAACTGTGCTGAGAACCCGCTGGCATTTAAAGAGGAAACACAGCATTTTTAGACATAAGGTAGATGGCTTTATAACTTAACATTAAATATAAAAAGTACAATACATTAATACATACATAATATTATTATATACATATTATTATTACATATTATTACGATACATAATATTATTATTTTGGTAAAATAAATCCAAATCAAAATAACATTTTGTTCTGGAAGTATTATTTACATACAAATAAATACATAATAAATGCAATACTATAGAAAATAATTACGATTAGAAATGTCAAATGTTAAATCTTGTCTAAAATGTTATAAATTATATTAAATAATTTGGTGTTAAAAACTTTAAGATTGATGAAATATATTAATATTATTTTATATGTATGTTGGGCGTCAGGTGGCTCAGTGGTTAGCACTGTCGCCTCACAGCAAGAAGGTTGCTGGTTCGAGTCCTAGCTGGGTCAGCTGGCATTTCTGTGTAGAGTTCTCCCCATGTTGGTGTGGGTTTCCTCAGGGTGCTCCGGTTTCCCCCACAAGTCCAAAGACATGCGCTATAGGTGAATTGAATAAGCTAAATTGTCTGTTATGTATGAGTGTGAATGTGAGAGTGTATGGGTGTTTCCCAGTGCTGGGTTGCAGTTAGAAGTGCATCCACTGCGTAAACATATGCTGAACTAGTTGGTGGTTCATTCTGCTGTGGCGATCCCTGATGGATCAGTGACTAAAGCCTGGTTTATACTTCTGCATCGAGTGATCGGCGTGACCCACGGTGCATGCCTTAAACGTTGCTGTGCATTTATACTTCTGCGTGCTGTTTGTGTTGCTCTGCAATAACACTTCTGAAACACTAGCTGGCAGTAGGTGTTTATGTTCCTCTGTGTCCAGTTTCTTCGCTGGTGTTTTGTTTTTTCTGGGCACTATACCTTAATGCACAAGTGGCTCAAACTCACACATTCAGAGGCGGGAACTAACTTTAATCATAAGGTGAACACAAAGCATCAGTTTCCATCTAGAGCTTCTTCACGGCACTCCACACTTGTAAACACTCGCTCCAACGGGTTCGCGCAGCTCTCGTCTCCCAGCCTGACCAGCTAAGACCAGGCTAGAAATGGCCAAAACCCCTCTAAAACCAGGCTAGTCAACCAGCTAAAACCAGCCAAGCAGCTTAGCCTGGTTTAAGCTGTTTCAGAAGGGAGGGGAGGGATAGAATATTTCTAAGCTATTATGCTAATGCTAGCATTCTGGCAGATCACCTACTGCACCTTTAATCATTTCATAGTAAAATTAATGTTATAAAACAAATGAAAACAAAAACAGAACATGAAATGGGATATTATATTAAAAGAAAATTGTAAAAAAAAAATAGATTTATATATATATATATAAATATTAAATTTAAAAAAAGTTGAAGTATAATATATTGTATTTTTTGTTTTGCTAAAAAGCTTTTTATCATTAATAGCTGTTTTAAAACAATGTCAAATTAAAAATAAATAAATAAATATAATATAATGTATAAAACTGGTGCCATATAGATGTTAAACAGCTTTTAATATTAAGAGATAAAAAACTGTTATTTTAAACAAAATATAGCTCAAACAAAATAACTCCATTAATAATAATATTTCCTTCAGTTTATTTGTATAACGCTGTTTACAATAACTATTCATATGACATATTTCCAAATGAAGCAGGATTTTAGGCATTAGAAATAACTGAACGGAGAAAAAATATAATAAATAAGAGGGATTTGTTAATTCATTTAATTTCCTTCAGCTTAGTCTCTTTATTAATCAGGGGTTGCCACAGTGGAATGAACCACCAACTATTCCAGCATATGTTTTACACAGCAGATTTCTTTCCACTCTCACATTTACACACACACTTACACACTATGGCCAGTTTAGTTAAGTTAAGCCCACTCCAACATGGGATCACTTGGGAAAACTAGGTTGCTGTTGGAAGTGGTGTTAGTGAGACTAGCAAGTGAGTCCCAACGCCCCAGTACTGAAGGGGACACTATACTGTCAGTGAGTGCCGTCTTTCGGATGAGATGTTAAACTGAGGTCCTGACTCTCTGTGGTCATTAAAAATCCAATGGCAGTTCTCATAAAGAGCAGGGGTATCACCCTAGTGTCCTGGCCAAATTCCTTCCATCGGCCCTTACCCAATCATCCCCATCCACCGAATTGGCTCTATCACTGTCTCTCCACTCCACCTTTAGCTGGTGTGTGGTGAGCGCACTGGCACTGTTGTCACATCATCAAAGTAGATGCTGCACACTGGTGGTGGTGTGGAAAGACCCCTCTCCTGATTGTGAAGCGCTTTGGGTGTATGGCCACAATAAATGTGCCACACATTACATTACATTACATTACACGGAGAACATGTACACTCCACAAATAAAATGCCACCTGACCCAGCCAGGGCTCGAACCAGCGACCTTGGCGACAGGGCTAACCACTGAGTCATCGTGCAATGCAAAATGATGAATAGTAAACGTGAGGGGATAGTGCACATGGTGATTTTTGTCCTCGTGCTGACTTCAGAAATGAAAATGAAACGTGCTGTACAGTCGAGGCTTCATGATTTATGGCTGTCGAGCTCTGAGAGAGTGCAGAAACCCTGCAGCGTTCAGTCCACGCAATAAAACAGCCAGTCACTGAAATATTATGTCATTTCTCTGCATCACACTCACTAGTGCCCTTCATTTGTCACTAGGGAAGATGACGTGGCCTACAATACGAGAACGTTTTGTCCAGTTAGTGCAAGAAATATGTGTTGCTGTGTGGTTGCTTGAGAAGGAAATACTGTGAAAAATCCCTTACTCCGTTAATCCTTGTTTGGGAGATGTGAAAATAATCATAAGGCTAATGATTGTGACATTGGGCTGAAGATCAGCGTCTGTCAGTGGTTTATCTCTGTGTTTAGAATGATCTGCTGCAGAGCGTCTGCATTGCAGTCCTGAATCGGTCCCTTTATCTATCAGATCAATGAAGTCCAAACACATTAAACACATGAGCAGTGGCCTGAGACTTCAGCAGAGCTAGCCTGTTTCATATGGTCTGAATCTCAAGTGTTTGCTCTTCATCAGTGTTGCGTGATGGTTCAGTGGTGTCTTTATACACAACACAAATTGTACAGCTCTGTTCAAAAGTCTAGCTTACTGATATTTTAGACATACACGTTCATTCGTTCATTCATCATCCATTCATTTTCTTTTTGGCTCAGTTCCTTTATTAATCGGGAGTCTCCACAGCGGAATGAACCACCAACTTAAGTTCAAATTTTTTATTGCGAAAAAAACAAACACTATTTCAGTACAAATAGTTATGACATTATCTTTGTTGTTGATTTATTTTAATTTTTTTACAAGAGAAGAGAGAAAAAAAAATATTGAATAATTTTTTTAAGCCAACACGGAGGCGCAGTAGGTAGTGCTGTCGCCTCACAGCAAGAAGGTCGCTGGTTCGAGCCTCGGCTGGGTCAGTTGGCATTTCTGTGTGGAGTTTGCATGTTCTCCTTGTGGTAGCATGGGTTTCCTCCGGTTGCTCCTGTTTCCCAAAAGCAGTCACAAGTGTTGCTAAAACAATATTTCTTATCTCAATTTCACTTTAATCTTATTTCACTCGCAATAAACACTGATGCTTGCAGACAACTAATACCTACATTATGTAAAGGCATTCATAATGACATCGATAGGATCAAACTTATGATTCCTTTTTAATATTTATTAAGATAATTTCTTTGATATATATTTTCCTGCCAATGTTGCTTATCAAAGAGTCCCTCGCCCGAACATGCCACGAGTGAGAAATTAAAGCACATCAGCAGCATACCTGTCAACCGTTCCGTTTTTCCCGGGATTCTCCCGTATTTTACAGTTCTATCCCGCTATCATCCCGTAAAGTTATTTTCCCGTATTTTTCCCGTATTTTCAGTTGTTCTCCGACGGGTGTCAATAAACATTACCGATCCTCCCTATACGCAACCCATACCGCCGAACCAGGGGCCGCCCCTTGCTCTTAAATCTGTTGGAATCTGTCTGTGCTTTCGGTTTATTTAGGCATGAAACACCCTGAAATAAACATAAAAACGGCGGGATTCCCTTTCCTTTTCATTACAGGTGCCGTCGCTCCTCCTATACAATCCTCAAAACAGTCATAAAGTGGTGTGTGACTTTCAGCTGACGCGTCCGTAGAGATAAACAGACGCATAGTGAAAGTGGATACTGGGTTTTGTGTTTGTGTTTGAACAGACATATACACATAATTAATAATAATAACATCTAAAGATGTCGATCTTGATGAGGTTTTTTTCAAACACAAATATTTTTTTCCTAAATGAGCATAAAACTTTAGTTAAGCGATCGAATGCTTTCATTATAACTATATATGTAAACTTCTTTTATTTATTTTCACATCCCAATGTTGACAGGTATGATCAGCAGCTGTGAAGCATTCATTAAATCATTATTTTTCACGCAGTGGAACAAATCATGACAGAACAGTTGGACGGGCACAAACAAAAATATAATCCATATATGTTTCTTGGAAAAAATATCTTTTTGAAACAAATTTGGTTAGCTATAATTTGTATCTTAATTGTTTAAGAATATTTTTGTTGGTCAGTGAACTACTAGATAAAAAAGAATAATGAATAACCTTTAAGGTGATGCGCTTCAAAACAAATACGCTAAATGCTTCAGCACCAAAACACCAGTTACCGTAAGTTGCTTTTTTTCACTATCAGAGAGTTAAAACTAAAATTTTGCCCATTTTGGACAGTTAAAAACAGTGTTTGGGACATTTCATATGCAGGATGACACTGTCTTTACAAAATATTAAACATTCAATGTATTTTAAATAGCCACTTAAGAGCTTAAATGTGTTGTGTTGCACTCATTCACACACATACACTAGGGAAAATTTAGCTTACCCAATTCACCTATACCACATGTCTTTGGACTTGTGGGGGAAACCGGAGCACCCGGAGGAAACCCACTCCAACACAGGGAGAACATGCAAACTCCACACAGAAATGCCAACTGACCCAGCCGAGGCTCGAACCAGCGACCTTCTTGCTGTGAGGCGATCCTGCTACCCACTACGCCACCGTGGCACCCTCACTACGATATTATATACTAATGTTAATCCTAGAGCACTATTTAGAACAGATAGTAAGTGAATTGGGACGCAGCAAATGATTTCTGAAAGATGGTGTGAGGATGAAAAGTGAAGTTGTAACGCTGGGTGAGTGACACTGACAACGGCGGGGAGGATCCAATTGCAGATTTAATAAGAAAGTCAGTAAAGCAGTGGTCAACAGGAGCAAACAGATGTGTACAAGTAATCAGAATCGTAGTCGGAGTACAGGCAGAAGGTCAATAAGGCTGGTAGCAGGCACAGATAAACAAACAAGCAAGGCTAGGATCAAAACACGGAAGACAGGAACAAAGGAAGCGTGTTGTAATGTCACTTACAAAAAACAATACTCAGCGACTAGGGTGAGTGTATGTGCTGCTTATGTAGTGTGTGTAATCAGTCCTTGACAGTCCACTGGTGGTGTGTGCACAATCAATGGTGATTTGGAGCAGGAGTGTGTGTGTGCTGCATGACTGGATTTGTAGTCTGTAAAAGTCTGTGTAGTCTGTAGATTTGTAGTTCATGGAATGTGTGTGTTTTACCAGCGATCTCTGGCTGTTAGATTCAGCTGTTAAATCACAGGGAAAGAAGTACAGTTTACAATTGATTCATGTTAAAAGTACATATTTTGAATTGTAATAAAGCCACCCAGGTCACCTGTATGGACGCACCGGCCCTGACTCTCACATTCACACACACTCATACACTACGGCCAATTTAGTCCATTTACATAACATACAAATGAAAATGATTTTCTCATATCAGTTTTTTAATGTTTTTTTGTGACTTTTAACATTGTTTGTAACATATTAAATTCACAAATTCTAGTATGTTTACTCCCCAACACATGCAGTAGTGCGTTTTTTTCTTCAGTTGAATGGTGATGGTTTTTCAGATTAAAAATACAAAAAACAAAATACACATACAAATGAGCCCAAAGCAATCTCCATGGCTCCTGGTGACACAATGAGGTCTTGTAAAGCGAAGCGATAACAATAAACTCTCTAAGGAATTGAACATTATTTAAAAAAATTTAACATAATTTACAATTTTAGTGCCGCTGTGATTTCACATGCTGAGTGATGTCGTTTTTCCCACCGTGTCCGACATTAAAATCAATATGACACACCTTGCAGAAAGTCGTCAAGGTGGCTGCTAGACACAAACATATATTTTTCTGTCCAGCTGTTGGTAAATTTACCCGTAAATATTTGTTTTCTGTGCCGATGCACAACCCGACTCTTTTCCTTCCATCATGTGTACTACTACTGACGCAGCTGCTTGTTGCTACTGCCACCGTTCAAGTCCCGCATCTACCTCCTGCGCAGTAATCAACAGCGCACTTGAGCTGTACCGTATGTTGCCAGATTGAGGTCAAATATGTTACAAGATTTGAATATTGAGTCATTTGTGTGCGGTGATGAACTTCATTCAAGATCTGGCAACTTGACAAACATGAACAAAAGTGCTTTTTTTAAAACTGCATTGAGACGTACAAATTACGGGAGTTTCCCCTTGAGAAATAACAAATTGGGAGGGTGGCGGGAGATGGATGTGAAATACGAGAGACTCCCGGGAAAAACGGGAGTGTTGGCAGGTATGACCCAAACCCACACCAACACGTAAAGAACATGCAAACTCCACACAGAAATGCCAACTGGCCCAGCCGAGACTCAAACCAGCGACTTTCTTGCTAACCACTGAGCCACCGTGCTGCCACTATTGTAAGAATATTTCTCAATTTTTACAGCGTTTTTGATCAAGTCAACACAAGAGTTGCTGAGACTTCCATTAACATTAAATCTGCTCGTTCGGATGGGAAGTGCTGAAGCTGCCTGAGCTGTTGCTATGGTTACATCTTCAGGCAAAAGTTCACTGCAACTTTATTTCTTAGGCACTATAGGGAAAACACACCAACTTGTCATGTTTATGACACATTGTTTCAGAAATGGATGAAAATATCCAGCCGCAGCTGTCATACAGGGAAACTTCTCACCGTCAGTCAATCAACTAAATAAGCTTTACATTTAAATGCTGAGGGCTGCCACGGTGGCGTAGTGGATAGCACATTCGCCTCACAGCAAGAAGGTCGCTGGTTCGAGCCTCGGCTGGGTCAGTTGGCATTTCTGTGTGGAGTTTGCATGTTCTGCCCGTAGTCGTGTGGGTTTCCTCCAGGTGCTCCGGTTTCCCCCACAAGTCAAAAGATATGTTGTATAGGTGAATTGGGTAAGCTAAATTGTCTGTAGGGTATGAGTGTAAATAAGTGTGTATGGATGTTTCCCAGAGATGGGTTGCAGCTGGAATGGCATCCACTGTGTAAAACATATGCTGGATAAGTTGGTGGTTCATTCTGCTGTGGCGACCCCTGATTAATAAAGGGACTAAGCCGAAAAGAAAATTCATTTTACTTTTGAATATTGTCATATATATAATAATATATAAGCAACCTATGCTGTGTCACTTTTGGGTTTATTTACAGGTTTAAATGGCAATTGATATTCAGTTATAGCATTTCAGGAGTTCACACTTATATCATGCTTGACCCTGTTACAGGTTTGGCACGCTGTCCTGGGAGAGAACCCTGAGTGGGCGATAGATGAGCCCAAGCCTCCCGCCTGGTCAGTGAGCATGAGGGGGATATGAGATCATGTAGTTCTCGAGAGCTCCCCCGGTTTGTTTGGCCTATTCCTTGGTTATTAAGACAGCTCTATAGGAATAGACTAAGAATTTATGAAGATACGATGCAATCTACCAATGTTTGTACCAGTGTATACAGACAGTTCAAAATCAGATGGACGAGTATCTGCTGCAGCAGTCATTGGTTCAGAGTGCTTCAGAAAGAGTTTTCCAGGACAATGCTCAATATTCACAGCTGAAGATTGTGCCCTGTTTTTAGCACTGGAACAAATAGAAAAAGAACAGCAATGTCAGTTTTTAATTTGCACAGATTCCATGTCCTGCTTACAAGCACTTGAGTCGATGAAAACTGATCATCCTATGATTTTTAGTATAATAGAAAAAGTGGACCTTTTAAAGGAAAAAAGACTTTTATATTATATTCTGTTGGATACCTGGTCATATGGGACTCATTGGTAATGAACGCGGAGATAAAGCAGCTAAGGAAGCTCTACACTTGGAAATAACAGAATGCAAAATTCCTGTGTCTGATGTAAAACCTATTTTAAATCTGTATATTAATGAGAAATGGCAAATGGAATGGGATGAGTGTAAAAATAAAAAATTGTATGAAGTGAGTCCATTTGTAAATGAAAGAAATAATTACAATTTTGAAAGTAGACATGAGCAGGTTGTTCATACGAGATGTAGAATCGGACACTCAAGACTTACACACGCATATTTATTGAAAGGGGAAGAAAAACCTATTTGTGATTTGTGTAAGAATATTTTGATGATAAAACATATTTTAATCGAATGTGTATTTTTAAATGATATTAGAGAGCGTTTTTATTCAGGAAATATTTTAAGTGAAATGTTTGAAAAGGTGCCTTGTGGAGCAATTTTAGAATATTTATCTTTTATCAAACTAAAAGATTGGATATGACTCTTTTCTGTATTGTTGCTATTTGAGTGTTCTTGTACGTTTTAAAAAAATGTTTACAATGTATGTTTAAGAAGCTGATATAATAATATACTGTATATTAAGTACATGTTTTACCATGAATATAGCCGATGTTGCTGATATGGCATTAAAACTTAAATAAATAAATAGGAATAGACCGCCAAATGCACACAATTAAGTGCTTGTGACTGTTATTTTTATTTACTTGTCACATAGACTGTGGAAGGAAACTGGAGTACCTGGGGGAAACCCACACAAACACGGGGAGAAGATACAAACTCCACACAGAGATGCCAACTGACCCAGCTAGGACTAACAGCAACCTTCTTGCTGTGAGGCAGCAGTGCTAGCCACTGAGCTGCCATGTTGCCCGATTCTAGAATCATGTCGCTCACGATTTGCCTCCGTGAAGCCCTTATATTTATATATAATCTGTCTATTGTAATGATTTTTCACTGAATTACAGTGTCTAAAAAAAAATCTCAAGAGCCGATCACTTTTGATTGATCTGAGTTGATAATTGACATTTTAAAGAGTCATTGGATCAACTGAATTCTGACTCCACAGACGAGGTTTTTACTGCAGCAGCTCTGAAATATGGCATGATTTTGCATTCTCTTTCTCTCTCTCTGTGTGTAAAAAAAAAAAAAAAAAAAAAAAAAAAGGCCGTTGGTAAGAGTCTTAGTGTGAGCTGATTTGAGGCTGGCTGTTTGATGTGAGCTTCAGACCGGCTCATCAGATCCTGATGCCAGTTTGAGGAGGGTTATGCAAGAGCACTGACTCCCGGACTGCTGAAAACCAGCTCACACTCGCCACTGCACACACATGACAAACATCTGATCTGCAGTCCACCGTGCTGCTTTCTGCTGGCTGCTTTCTACAACTCTGCATCATTACTTCAGTCTTCAGTGTCACACGGTCATATGAAAATCAAAAATAATGACTCAATGATGAAGAAATGTGTGTTAGTAGTCAATGTTGACAACAGTATTCTTTAAAGAGTGATTAATGAAAAGAATGTTTGAAGAAATACGGTTTATATAAAATAATGAATATAATATAGTGTATAGTGTTATATTAATGACCTCATACTCATAATTACATTCAATCATTCCTTTTCCTTCGGCTTAGCCCCTTTATTCATCAGGGGTCGCCACAGCGGAATCCACCACCAACTTCGCCCTTCCAGCTGCAACCCAGTACGGGAAACATACACTCATTCACACTAATACACTACGGACAATTTAGTTTATTCAATTCACCTATAGCGCATGTGTTTGGACTGTGAGGGAAACCAGAGCACCCTGAGGAAACCCACACCAACATAGAAAGAACAAGCAAACTCAACATAGAAATGCTGACTGACCCAGCTGGGACTCGAACCAGCGACCTTCTTGCTGTGAGGCAACAGTGCTAACCATTGAGCCACCATTGGACAGTAAATAAACATAGTTAACATACAGTTATATGGTAGATACACTCACTGGCCACTTTATTAAGTACAATTGTCCAACTGCTCGTTAACGCAAATTTCTAATCAGCCAATCACACGGCAGCAACTCAATGCATTTGGGCATTGACGGGCATTGGTCAAGACGACCTGCTGCAGTTCAAACCGAGCATCAAAATGGGGAAGAAAGGTGATTTAAGTGACTTTGAACGTGACATGGTTGTTGGTATGTTGGTTGTTGGTTATTGAGTATTTCAGAAACTGCTGATCTACTGGGATTTTCATGCACAACCATTTCTAGGGTTTACAGAGAATGGTCTGAAAAAGAGAAAATTATCCAGTGAGTGGCAGTTCTGTGGGCGCAAATGTCTTGTTGATGCCAGAGATCAGAGGAGAATGGCCAGAGGAGGTCTGCAGAAGAGCATCTCTGAACGCACAACACGTCCAACCTTGAGGCGGATGGGCTACAGCAGCAGAAGACCACACCGGGTGCCACTCCTGTCAGCTAAGAACAGGAAACTGAGGCTACAATTCACACAGGATCACCAACAATGGACAATAGAAGATTGGAGAAACGTTGCCTGGTCTGATGAGTCTCCATTTCTGCTGCCACATTCGGATGGTGGAGTCAGAATTGGGCATCAACACCATGAAAACAGGGATCCATCCTGCCTTATGTCAACGGTTCAGGCTGGTTGTGTAATGGTGTGGGGGATATTTTCTTGGCACAATTTGCACTAATTAGTGCCAATTGAACATCATGTCAATGCCACACGGATGTGCAGCCGACAGATCTGCAGCAACTGTGTGATGCTATCATGTCAATATGGAGAAAAATCTCTGAGGAACATATACAGTACCTTGTTGAGTCTATGCCACGAAGGATTGAGGCAGTTCTGAAGGCAAAAGAGGGTCCAACCTGGTACTACTAAAGTGTACCTAATAAAGTGGCTGGTGAGTGTATGTCTCTCAATGTGTAGTAAACCAAGCTCATCAGAACCATAACTAGTCCCCAAATTCGAGCACACTACCCACTGATGAATGATCTCGGGAGCTAGAGTGCTGATTGAGACAAAGAATACTATGCAAGTCAGCCAGAATATTGACTTGAGCAGCAGAAGGAAACACTTGAAAGAAGTGAACGATGAGTAAATGAAGACAGAATTAATATTTTTGGGTGAGTTATCCCTTCAAAACAACTTCTAGCTGTAAATATGCACGTGATTGGTGTGCACTGATCATGCACGAGTATCATGAGACATGTTGCATAAGCTCATGCATGAGTCTGGATTGTTTGAGCATCAGGATCATTCATGGGCTCCTGTGCTGAGAAATGAATCTGGCCGATCTGAGACACAGCGTGTGTAAATAATGCATGAGCGCCTGGCGTCGGAGAAGCTTGTCATCTAATGAGAGTAAAGCCTGAAGGAGAATATAAGTGGACGCTCACTGTTAGCATTGGGGAATATTGACCTCAATTCTGAAGACATGCAATAAAGCAGATCTCAGCTGGTGACTCCTGACCCAATAAAACAGTCACCGGCAACTGGGGAGAATCAGTGTTAAGAGGATAGTTCACCCAAAAATTTAAATGTGCTCACTATTTACTCTCCTTCAAGTGCACTGAAAAAGGATTTACTACTTTTTTTTTTTCAGGTAAGTGGTTGCAAACCAATGTTATGGTCTGAAATAAAACAAACAAATTCAATTCAGTAACTGTCACGATCACCAGCAATCTAACATCCAGAGATCGCTGGTAAACACACATCTCATGAACTACAAATCTGCTGGTAAATGGACTACAGATCTAGTCATGCAACACACACAAACACCTGCTCCAAGTCACCATTTGATTACACTCCCACAGATGGTGCTGCTCATGAACTGATTACCTGGACTATAAAGTCACCACACAAACACACACTCATTGCTGAGTCTTGTTATCTGTGAAGCGACTTTACAACGCGGTTTCCTTGCCTTGTCTTTCTGTGTTTGATTCTTGCCTTGCTTTCTCCTTGTCTGCCACCTGCCTTATGACCTTTTGCCTGTTATTTTGACTACGATTCTGGATTGCCCTGCATGCATCTGTTTGTTCGTGTTTTGACCACTGCTTGCCTGACCATCTCCAATAAAGTCTTGCATAGGATCCTCACTTACGTTGTCAGTGTCATCCCCCTGGTTACAGTAACGTTCAACCTAATTCGTTTAAATTTAGCCCATATACAGTGTTTGCAACCACTTACCTCAAAACAATTTAGTAAATCCAACGAATAATTGTTTTCAGCGTGTTTTCAAACATTTACAAGTTTCTCTAATGCTAAAGAAGATATTTTGAAGAATGCTGACAACCTGTAACCTCTTGACTTTCATGATATTTGTTTTCTCTGCTTTGGAAGTCAGTGGTTACAGTTTTGTCTTCAACACATGAAAGAAACTCAAACAGGTTTAGGACTAGTGAAGAGTGAGAAAATAATGACAGGATTTTCATTTTCAGGTGAACTATCCTTTTAAAGGTGCCCTATAAACTAAATCTGGGTGTGCCTAGTAGAATAATAAGAGATCAGCATATGGAAATGGGCGTACCATCAGCCTCAGACAACATTGTTTCCTTGTTCTCATGTAAAGTCCATGAGTAAAACCCCAGTGGACAAAAGACCAATCGGAACACAAAGGAGACTGTTGCATGACTTACGGAGCATGCCCTCATCATTTGCATGCACTTTAAGTCACATTGTACGTCACAGAGGGCGCCACGGTGGAGTAGTGAGTAGCATGTTCGCCTCACAGCAAGAAGGTTGCTGGAACCGGAGCAAGAACCGGAGCCTCGGCTTAGTCAGTTGGCATTTCTGTGTGGAGTTTGCATGTTCTGCCCGTGTTGGCGTGGGTTTCCTCCGGGTGCTCCGGTTTCCCCCACAAGTCCAAAGTCGTGATATAAGTGGATTGGGTAGGCTAAAATTGTCCGTAGTGTATGTGTGTGAATGTGCTAGAAGGGCATCCGCTGCGCAAAACATATGCTGGATAAGTTGGCGGTTCATTCCGCTGTGGCGACCTGAGACTAATAAAGGGACTAAGCCGAAAAAGAAAATGAATGAATGAATGAATTTGTGACTGAAATGTTGCTTTGGGATCATTAATATGTATTATAATGTGTGTATTTATATAGCGCAATTATCGTGTATGACCATACACCCGAAGCGCTTCACAGTTATGAGGGGGGGAGGTCTCCCCACACCACCACCAGTGTGCAGCATCCACTTGGATGATGCAATGGCAGCCAAAGGACAATGGCGTCAGTGCACTCGCCACACTCAAAAAAATAACTCATTGGATGAACTCAATTTAATTGGCAGGTTTTCCATCCTATTAATACAATTAAATGCAGTTGAGTTGGTCCAACATGATTTTATTAAAATAAAAGTTTAAATACATTTGTATTTTGATCAACTTAAACTCAGAGGTCTGATATCATGTATGTCTATTATGTGTCATACATTTTGAAGTCTCTTAGTTATCCTAAATGAAATAAAAGAGCCATTTTTAAGCATATTACATGAGATATATTGTTTGAGACTGATCTCAGAACAAATTTTAGGACAGCTAATGCTCACTGAGCAAAGCAACATACTGCATATTTGCTTATTAAGCAGCCTACACCCAAAGCATGGGTGCTTCTGCAAGGTGGTAATCTCAAAACTCAAAGCCTTACATGAAACTCTTTAAATCTTCAAACTAAAGTGAAGAATAAACTCTAACAAGTCTTTCTTTTAGCTCTAAACACCTAAGATTACTTTTTGTCAACATTTCCCTTAATTCAATCCTATGCAAAGCATGCTGAGAACTAAAAAACCCCTAACTAGGTAGTTGGACCAACACAATCCCTTCATGTAGTCCCAACACAAAACGCTTAGGTTAACTTAATGGTTTACAAATTTAAGTGGACTAAACATAAAGCAAATTAAAAATTAAAAGAATTGTGTTGTTTCATCTCATTTTAAACAGGTAGTTTGAACAAGCAGCAGTGATCATTTTTTTTGAGTGCACACACAAGCTATTGGTGGAGTGGACATACAGTGACAGAGCCAATTTGATTGATGGGGATGATTGGGAGGCCATGATGGGTAAGGGCCGATGGAGTGAATTTGG
>CAIGQQ010016341.1:0-10006 GCA_903798035.1 Danio albolineatus | reverse complement strand
AAAATTGACTGAGTGCATCACCTCCACTTTAATAGTCACTAGTATTTTAAATAAGCATTTCTGAATTCTACGTATTTTTTTTTTTTGTAACCACACTCTGAAATTAGTTAAACTGGTATTGAGGGACATTGTGATGATGAATGATTTCAAATCTAATGATCTGCGTTTAAGAGTTGAACATCTTTTAAGCTGATCTAACGAAACCCATTCTGATGTGGTCTAGCGTGTGCGGAAGTGTCGTCTCATCTCCCACTGCAGATGATGCTCTACTTCAACATGATGTTCTTCCCCTTCTGGTGGATCTCTGAGCTGCTGATGCTGCAGTTAAAGGTCTGTTTAACTACACTCGTAAAGAAAAGATTAAAATGCTTACTTTATAGGGGTCGAATTAAGCAATATAGTTACAATAAAAACATTCAATTGTTTAAAGTTTGATTAACACTTTGTTTTAAGATGTCTATGTTACTACATTAATTACAATTATTATGCATAATTACATGCAACTAACCCTAAGTAAATGTAATGAACATTATTCAGTAGTTAAATGCATGGTTGCATCTTAAAGTATAACCAGAGTATAAATTAGGCTTTTCTGTTGAGTTTGTTATCTTAAGTTCTGAATTTTATATTTTTATAGTTTAATGCATATAATTTAATTTCTTTAATTTACCTTATATAATATAATATAGAAAAAAAATGGTTACATTATTTTAAGCCACATAAAGAATCATGTATTTGCATCAAAAAAATAAGTAGAATGTACTTATTGTGCTCAATGTACTGCAGAAGCTGTGTTCCGGATAGGGTTAGGGACAGATTTGATGGTATAGGTAAGTTTAAAGGGGACCTACACTCTTAAAAAAAAAGGTTCCTTGAGGTTCTATATAGAACCCTAGGGTTCTATACTTGGCCAGTAGAACCTTTTACCCAAAAAATGGTTCTATTTAGAACCCTTTGAGTGCAAAGAACCTTTTTGATTAAAATGGTTCTATAATGTGAGATTTATGACATGATTATATAGTAAAGATTATAAATAATAATAAGCTATAACACAGAGAGACAAAGCTTTTTGAGTCAAAACCTAATAAAATGACTGCTATGGTCAAAAACCTAATCAATGTATGATGGGATTTTTGTTTCATGCAGGTTTGTATATTACCATATAACTAATATTTATATATGCTTAATATTTAAATTTTTTGACAAATTATTTTGTGAAATTAATTAAATAACCAGTTTATTCAGACTGTACAGTGTGTTGTTATGGTTTAATAAATGATTTTAAACTAATAATCATGAAAAAGCCCTCTGGTGACGTCATTCATTTGTGGACTGGTGGTGATGAGCCTGGAGAGTGACGGTTAATTTTTGAAAAGGAGAACTCCGCTTTTGCAGCTCCATCATTCAGGTACGTTATTACTCTTTTAAAACTATAATAATGAAATATTTTGTATTACGGGGTAATGTTTCTCTTCCCTTGTCTTATATGGTGACAGACTGAATAAGGGGTAACGTTAATATGGATTAATACTGTGCTTGTAACTTTCTGATGGATTTCTGTCATCAGCCTTCGCTTCAGGAATCTGTGTCAAGCTGACTTTGCTCTGCTTTTTGTTCGAAATAAGTTACAGTTTCGCTTTATTTGTTTGTCAGTTTTAATTAAAACATCAATAACAATAAAACAGGTGCGTTATTTGAAGGCGAGCTCCGAGAGGCAGCGTGAAGCGCGTGCACGCTCTTTAAATGGTAACTTCATATGAGCCGATTTCCGCTTTCGTGCAGTTTTTATCTCCAACCTTGAACAAACGAGTACTTCCAGCTTGCTCGTGTGTGAGTTTAGCCCAGTTTAACTCGGGCTAAACTATGTAAAGTAGTGTACACGCCGGCTAGTCTGCATTAAAACCTCAAGGGAACATGCCGCGCTCGCGCCCGCCCGAGTCTATGCACGCGCCCGCCCGAGTCTATGCACGCGCTATAGTAATAATTGCTAAGGGTATTATTAAAACCTTTCAAAGCCAAAACATATTTTAATAATCCATAGATAAAAGATCAGGTGTTATTTATGAAGGACATACAAACATGCAGGCTAAATGTATTGTGAAATGTTGAACCTTGTTAAATATAGGCTACATATATGTATATATTGTGCTACATAAGTTTAAAATTCATATTTTAATGTATATCTTTCTTTTCTTCAAACAGCCTGAAAACTGAACTGCATCGTAAATCTTGTGCTCGGTATGTATTATTGCTTTTAATTCTAAACAAACTGTATTAAGTATTATGAAATGAATATTATAAAAGACTTTAACATTGTATTGTAACCTGGGCTGCAGGACACAAGTAGCTTTGAAGAGGAAGGATCCCAGCTTAAAGAAGGACATGCGTTACATCCATAATTGTGACACAATTATCATCAACAAGGACACCTGGTAAATATTGTATTTTATAACATGCATATGTCAGACTTGGTTGTTGTGTACTGAAATAATATATTTATCACAAAAATGTTCTATTACTTATTGCTGCTGTTTGTACAGTGAGAATATTAAGGTCATTGCTTATTAAAAAGTCCTGCAAAGAAAATATGTTTTAAAAGAAAGTGTAAATTTGCCTACAGGAGTTGTTGCAATGTCTGCAAAACAAATTTAAAAATGAAAGGATTTCAGTGGTGAGCTCATCTATCATCTTGCAAAATGAAACAGAGTACAGTTCACTTCCTTTTCATCCCATTAATTTGAGGAACTTAACACAAGGCAAGTTCAGTTCAATACATTTGATGCCAAAGGTAGATTAATTCTGTGGTTTAAATTCATATTTACACACTCTAAAATGCTGTCTTCCTACCTCAGATTGTGATGGACCTGGAATGCGACACCAGATATTCATAAGTCAAGAACCGAATGAACACTCTTTTCCAGAGCACAGATTATGGAGGGGTTTGCAGAACTAATGGAGCAGTTTTTTCTTCTTGGAGTGCCACAGCTTGTGAGTAAACACTGTTACATTGTGTGCCAAATAGTTTTGCGTCCATGATGACTTTAAGAAACTTTTATTGCTGAAAATATGTCATTTGGAAACTTACACATGAAGTAACCAAAATGTTTTTTGCATTTAGGATGCTGCTTAGAAAACTTGGTGAAGAACACAGAAACATCTTTAAAAGAAATGGCCCAAAAAGGGACAGAAAGAAGGAAGTGCTCCATGACAGTTTCATTGGACCAGCAGCGGAAACCGCAGAAGGTAACTACACCCTATACTACATACTATTTGCCCCAAACACACACACACACACACACTTTAATTGTATTAATTATAACTGTAATTCTATTTGATGACTTATGTTAATTGGTTAAAAGTACTCAACATTAAAATATTGTTTTACAGAAATCCAAAGGTCCTACACCATCCAGGATTCAGCAGCTCTCCTGATTCCACCAAGGCTTGAAGTTTCAGCATTACAATGGACAACACTCACTCGCTATCCTTCAACTTCCTCATTTATCAGAGGCACCACAGTGGAGTGAATCACCAACTAATCTGCCCTTTCCAGCCACAACCCAGCACTTGGAAACACCCATATACTCTCTCATAGATCTACACACATTCACTCACTATGGCCAATTCACCTATACCGTACACATGCTTTTGGACTGTGGGGTCAACCGGAGCACCCAGAGGAAACCCACAAGAACACTGGGAGAACTTGCAAACTCCACACAGAAATGACAACTGGCCCAGTCGGGACTCGAACCAGTGACCTGCTTGCTGTGAGGTGACAGTTCTAACCAGTGAGCCACTGTGCCGCCCATGGACAAAACTACCTTATAAGAGAGGCTGACTGACATGGACATGCTACAGGTTGTGAAATGGCTGTTTGCAGTGTTTTGTCTAATCATTTTGCAATGTTTTAGTAATGTTTTTTTATTAAATTATGTATAAAAATGGATGTTGTGATGACCAATACATGCAGGTACCATCAACTTTTTGAAATTGTAGTGTTATTTAACAGATGTTTTGATTGTTTGTGTATTGTTTCTATCTGCATTGTGATATATTTCTCTTCATTTTAGACATGTGTGAAAGTTAAGCTCTGTATTTGTTCAAACAGTAAAAAAGCTTAGAAAAGTGAAATCATTTCAATTACATTGTAAAATGCCATTAAACTGTTAAGGTAGATCTGCTGTCCAATGCAAAGTATGCAGAGGTGCAATTTTAAATATTTTTAAAAATATTTTGTAAAATGAATTGAATAAATTTAAACAATTTGAATTGTCTGGATTGGTTTTATTTTTTTATTCATTAATAAGTAACAATAATTCAATAATAAATAAAAAGAACCCTTAAATGGTTCTATATAGAACCTTTTTGGGGTTCCATATATGAAGCGCTCGATAGAACCGTTTTTGGTTCTATATAGAACCGTTTGTTTTAAGAGTGTACAGTATTATGCAAAATCACTTTCATAAGGGGTTTAATCACAGTTGTGTTTCAACCATCCGTGAATATAATAAGCTTCTAAATGATAAAAATGTTTATTTTTTCTATAATCACACTTAAATAAAACAGTCTGCAGAAACACTGTGATTGACATTCTTGCTTTGTACATGTCATCAGAGGGAGAAAGCCCCGCCCATTAGTGATGATCTCTCCCTCATTAGTATAAACAGTCCTGAGTGAAAATTTGCCATCGCTGGTTTTTGTCCGTTAGTCTTTTTTTTTTAATCTACCACTATCCTGACAGACTGGCTCTGCCCTCTTTAATTCAAATGAGATTGTAATGTTGTTGTTTTTTTGTTTTTAAAGCGCCAGTAACCAAAATGGCACAATTAGGATCAAAGCCTAAAAGAGGCAGTTTCAAAGAGTTATAAAACATTATTTATGGAGTATTTTGAGCTGTAAATTCACATACACACTCTAGGGACATCAGAGACTTATTTTACATCTTGTAAAAAGGGACATAATAGGTGCCCTTTAAGGGTGAGTTGAGCAGTATGGTATGGGGCAACGGTTATTATAAAAATACAATTATAAATACAGAAATTACAGATGTAAACACTCATTTTTAAAAAAATATATAATTACAATGTATGTACATACAGTACGTGCATTGTACCAAATGATTAATTTAAATGATACGAACATGGCAGTTAATGTGACAAACTAAAGTGTAACCAGTATTTTCTATTTTATAAATTTTATAACATTTTCTGATTGACTATGATAACCCTAAAATAACCCAAAGGTTAATTAAACCGTGTAATCTAACACATTAGTAACTACAACCTTTATGATGGAATTTGCAATAAGTCAAAGATTACAATTTGCAAGTAATCTAACCAGTGTGGTCTAGAATCCTGTAGAAGGGTGACACAATAATGATTTTTAGGTTTTAAAACCACTAAACACTCAAAATTGCTTAAGGGACAGTTTAAGTGACTCTGAATTAAACAGTTATTAAATTGAATGCACAAACATCACACTCATAATAGCAGCAGCAGCTGGCAGGCCATTAGCATCAATGCAAGGCACCTCCAGCCACAGAGATGTTCTGCATGCTGAAGTGCTACTGTTATACTCTCCACTGTTAATAGCTCAGCTATTCAAAAAGCAGATGCAATTAACACACAAGAGGTCTTTAAAAACACTGCAAAACTCTGTTTAAAAGACCCTGTAATAATATTTGAACAAAGTTTTTGAGGTCAGACTAAGGTTATTGATATATATTTTTTTGAAATAATAATAATAATAATAATAATAATAATAATAATAATAACAACATACCACAAACCACCTGTAGAAACACCCCCGCCCCTCCCAACCCTAACTCCAACACTTAATTCTCCAAGCACAAACATGTCCTTTGTATAATTAACACTTCTTGTACGTATTGCCTCTTGTCCTAAGCGACTTACAATTAGGCCTGTCACAATAATCAATATATCGACTTATCGTACAATACATGGACATGACCTCAATAATTTTGGGTGATGCAATATGTATTGCCTATACATAAAAACATATTTGATTATATGATTGCACAACCTCTCTGTTGGAGGTGTCAGTGTCAGTATGGTTAAAAAACACTAAAGTATTTACTATAAATGACTAAAGTATATTTTGATGTGGGTGCCTGACAACTGATAATAGATCTGGTAGCAGATATTGCAGCCTCTGTTACTTTTTTACCTTGCATTTGTTTTTGTTAACATTTATTATTATTTATTTAGGATATGCGTTTTCACATTTTGAGTCTAATGCCTCATCATTAAATTATTAAAATGACTAAATTAAATTAAATATTCTTAAGAACAAAATATGATGTGTTCTTTTGAAGAGTGTACTTGCGTTATGATGCTATAATACTGTATTGCCATTCTGGCATTATACAATGAGTGGCCTAAAATGGCCTTAAAATGACAGTAATATCGTTTATCGTGATATATTTTGGTGCAATATATCGTACAACAAAAAATAGATATCGTGACAGGCCTACTTACAATTGAGGATGCATTCAGTGATTCAACAAAAGCGTCTGCAAAATAACTAAATAAGAATCAAGTTTTTAATATGGAGAGATGTGTATACCTGCTTTTCTTCCTCTGTTTTTTGTAGTTCAGTTATCTGCCACTCTATTACCAATGTCTGCTGGTCACAGGGATGGTGCTGATCAGTATATTTGAAGTGTTGCGGATGTATCTCGGATACGCTGGGAATCTCAAAGAGAAGGTAAAGCACACAATCCGAACACTAGTACACTGCAAAACAAAACAAAAAAATCTTGCTGCCTTAAACTTTTTAGTTGAAATAAATGATCTTTTCTAGTCATCTCAACTCACAATTTATCTGACAAAAACTCAAACTTAGTATAACTTAAAACAAATAATAAGACAACAAATATTTGTATGATGCTTTAAAAAAAAAAAAAAAAAACTTGGAGTGTAGTGGGCCGCAGGTAAATACACCAAAACTCTATTCTATTGAATTTGCCATGGGTAACTTGCTAATATACAAACAACTAGAAAACATTGCTTTTATTACCTAATACAGTTTATATATTTTAATGCTATATTGATCTTATCACAGTTAAAAACAAACTCATTTATAACAGAATGGGTTTACACTAGTCAAGCTGCTCCTGTTTCGATTCACTTGATGTCTTCTGCGTTGTCCTCTATCCGTCCAGTGACAGTATTTTTGTATTTTTAAAAAAATCTAATTGATTTACAAACATGTAATTGAAAAATTTAATTTCAGTTTGCTTTTTTGTAGCTCAGCAATAAAACAAAGCTAAATTAGAAATTAGGATCTCTTTAAAAGGGATTCGCTCCAACCCTTCCCCTCATACTCATTCTTTTCTCAGATGGGATGGTGGGCCAGTACAGTACATTCAGAGTTTTTCAAGCAGCATCAGAATTCAAGTTATGAATGTGTATTCATTTAACGTACATTCTAAGAAATAAAGCCACAAAGTCGGTCACTCGGGCGGTACCTTTGGTTGCACTGGTATGATGAGGTACACATTTGTACTTTTTAGGTACTAAGGTAAAAGGCACCCCCTCAGTGACAGCTTTTGTAACTTCATCAAAATGTCGTCTAAAAAAAATAAAAGAAACATAAAAGTTAATCTAAAAAAAAGAAAGAAAAGGGAATAACCATCACAAATGTAGTGACCACTGTTGATAAAACTAAATGAATTAAGTTAAATTTAAATAACCAAGCGATGAAAACTGATTAAAATAAATAAAATATAACAAATAAAAAAGAAAACATCTTCTGAAATTCTGAAGGATTAAACAAATACAAATTCTGAAATTGAGTGAGTGAGTGTGTGAGTCAGTCTAGTCTACAACGTTCAATAAATATAATTTTTCTATAATTATAAAAAATATTTATTAAATATTTAAACAATTAAAATTCATCAACAGCAATAAATACTTAAGAAAATAATAATAATAATAATAATAATAATATAAAAATCTAAAACAGTTTAAGGTTTATTTTTGATTAAACATTGTATGATTTAAAATATTTCATTTAAAGTCTCTCCAGATGAAAATAGTTCTTTGATAACAATAAAAATAGGGCATTCCACAAGATTGTTTAACAGTTTGGTTTCTGCTGCGTCTAAAAACAGTAACAACAGGTGATAAAATAAAAAATAAGGAAACTAAACTGATAAAGGAATAAACGGAGGAACCAGTGACCACAAATGTAGATTTATTCTGTAATAATTATAAATTTATATTGTTATTATTTTAAATCCTCAGATAGATTCTTCCTTTGATTCCCTGCAGGTTCCAGAATTAGCAGGATTTTGGCTGATCTCCTTCCTCTTTCAGTTGCCAATCCTGCTGTTCTTCATCACGGATCCAGACATCATTATTCTTCCTCTGGAGCGGGCCGTTCACTGGCTCTATCTGGCCTTCCTCATGGGTGAGCTGATGGCCTCGTTCCTCGCCCTGCGTGTCATGACTCGAAAACTGGCCCAGCAGTTTCACATGAGGCAGTTCGGCCACGTCCAGGGTCTCCACACAGCAGAAGCTCTGCCCATGTTCGGACTGCCATACGGGGGCAGAAGTGTGCTGCCTGTGCAGGACATCCAGTCTCACTGACCGACAGTATGACTCCTGCTGTTTAAAGACAGCATGAAACTGAAGCTGCAATGGTCTTTTCTTCCCCGTTGTGAACAGCTTCTCAGCAACTAACTATATTCTTAAGCAAGAAAGAAGAACTTGTGACAGAACTTTTAGTCTATGAGTAGACTAACTGAATGGCTATGTGACAGAACAGAAGGTTTGTTATCCGTGGATCATGTGATAGACTAGTTGATTCAACCCTTGTGAATGTAAACACACGTCATACATGTCACTGAGGGAAGAAAAAGAAAACTTTGTATACACACACACACACGCACACACACACAATTTAGTATCTGGACTTCCACCAAAATGACCTTCAGCAATAAGAGCACTTGTCATGATGGAACTTTTTATTTTTCTAAATCAAAGCAGTCATAAATTAAATAATATTCTGACTTGAAATGAATTTGGGCCTTTTTAAAAGCTTGTTAAAAATATTGTTTGTTGAAAGGATCCCACTGTTACAGTGAGAAATATTTTACTATTATTATTATTATTTTAAATGCAAGAATGCAAATATTGACCTCTAAAAACAAAAAAAAGCCATACTAACAGTATGAATATTACATAAAATATAATACTTATCCAGCTAGGCATGGGCTGGTATAAGATTCTGACGGTATGATAACCTTGGATAAAAATATCACGGTTTCACGGTATGACGGTATTGTAATTACTGCTCTAAAATATATTCTTTTTAAATGTCTGGCTAAAAAACAAAAACCTTTTCCCCCCTTTTAACACAATATGTT
This sequence comes from Danio albolineatus, assembly GCA_903798035.1. Lineage (NCBI taxonomy): Eukaryota > Metazoa > Chordata > Actinopteri > Cypriniformes > Danionidae > Danio > Danio albolineatus. Next base: position 612 of record CAIGQQ010016341.1, on the reverse strand, counting down.
TTTTGATTTTGAGAAGCATTTAAAATATTTTGGAGCAGTAAACATGTCAGGCTAAATCATTCAAGTGAATCATTGACTTCTGCTGTCTTCATTTGTTTCAAAAACACAAATGTCTTTACAATTTACACTAAAAAACTATTAAAAAAATTAAAAATAGATAAATAAATTAAGGAAAAAAAAATATATATATATATATATATAAAAAGCAAGTAAAATCTTACACATACCTTAGGAACGCTATAGCAGAACATTGAGCGGTATGAAAACCTGGAGTTTTCCAAACCGCGGTATACCTTGAAAACGGTTATCGCCCCATGCCGATATCCAGCATGTTTCTACACAGCAGATGCCCTTGTGGGGAAACCAGAGCACCCGAAGGAAACCCACGCCAACACGAGAAGAACATGATCAGTATTGGATCAGATATGGGAAGAACATGCAAACTCCACACAGAAAAGCCAACTGGCCTGAACCATCATCCTTCTTGCTGTGAGGCAACAGTGCTAACTACTGAGCAACTGTGTCACCATATAGTACTTTACATTTACATTATGGAAGATGTACAAATGAGTACATACTTCATAAACAAATTAATAACGCCAGTAAGAGATT